>ML418827.1:0-69521 GCA_005239525.1 Nicotiana knightiana | reverse complement strand
AGGAATACATGCAGGGATACAAGTAAGGCATATAAGCATGCTTGTGAGTCCTAAAGACTACCTCGCATAACATAGTAGTAGCTACGCACGGAATCTCGTCACCTCGTGCGTGCGTAGCCCCCCGCAAATAAGGACAATTCAATCATTTATAATTACCTATGGGGACAATTCCCTCTTACAAGATTAGAAAGGAGACTCACCTTGCATAAAACCTACTTCCCGGGTCAAGAACGCGCCCGAAACTCCAAACTCAACACCCGAGGACTTGAAACGATTCAAATATTATATAAATACGTTAATATACACTCAAAAGTATGAAATTCTCTTACTTGCTTAGCTAATTCATCTTTCTTGAAGAAATACCAAAATACACCCCCGTGCCCACATGCTCGGATTCCGCAAATTTTCGAAGAAAACACTCACCCATAGCCTAAGGATCATAATATATAGTTTTTACATGATTTCATGGTAGAAAAGTGGTGAAATTCCCTAAAGTTCATCAACCCTAGGTTTCACCCTATCCCATTTGATTTCCACTAATTAGGTGTTAATCTACCTAAGATTTAGTGTAATAATCTAACATTTAAATGGAAATTACTTACCTTTTAGTAGCTAGGACGAATACCCTCTTGAAAGCTCTCAAAATCGCCAATGGAGGAGAAGAAAAAATGATGAAAAATGGGTAAGTCTAGAATTAAATGGGCTGACTGCCTTCAGTGACCTCGCACCTGCGGCTCGAGGACCGCACCTGCGGTCCCGCATCTGCGAGCCATTGGTCGCACCTGCGGATTTTTGGCAAGGAGCCTGGGGATCACACCTGCGGTAGGAATTCCGCACTAGCAGACCCGCTCCTGCGATGAAGGGTCCGCACCTGCGAAGGTAGGACTTTCCCCCTGGGAGTCACACCTGGGAGGCCTTGACCGCAGGAGCGGTCTCGCACCTGCGATCTAGGCAACCGCACCTGCGGTTACACCAGACCTGGTGCACCAGCAGCTGAAACTGTTGGTCTTTGGCCCCGTTTGGTGTCTGGGAGGCACCTGGGCCCACCTGAAACCCCGTGAAATTATACCAACAAGTCCTAAATCATATTACGGACTTTCTTGAACCTTTAGAACACCCAAAACAACCCTAAAACTCGAAATCACTCCTCAAAACCCCCTAGAATCAAATTAAGAATTTTCAAGTTCTTGAATTCGGTTTCAATGCGCCGAACTGACCTATACTACTCGGAATGACACCAAATTTTGCAAGCAATTCATAAATGACATAAAAGGAACTATTCCCGATCTCAGAATTCCGTTCGGACCTCGATAACTCAAAAACACATTCCAAACCAAATTATGAACTTAAGGAAACTCTATTTTCGCTATTTGGCGTCGAAACGCTCCCGGTTCATCCAAAACCCATTCCGGACATACACACAAGTCCTAAATCATCATACGAATCTACTGGAATCAGAAAAACTTGATTCCGAGGTCATTTACTCCGAATGTTGACCGAAGTCAAACTTGGCCTTAAAAGCCAAATCTTAAGGAACCAAGTGTTCCTATATTACCCTATACACTTCCGAATCCCGAACCACCCGTCCTCGCAAGTCATGAATCACTAAAAGCCGCTACGGGAAGTCTTATTTAGGGGAACAAGGTCCGAATACGCAAAATGACCGGTTGGGTCGTTACAGTCGAAATTTCTCTGAGTCCGTGGGAGTCCAACAACGAAGTCCATAGTGATACGGTTCCACTTCCACTCAGGTATCTCTATCTGCTGAAGTAACCCACCAGGTCTCTGATTCTCGTATTTCACTTATTGACAATTCAAACAACAAGCCACATAAACAACAATATCCTTTTTCATCCTTCGCCACCAATAATGTTGTCGCAGGTCTTGATACATCCTGGCTGGACCCGGGTGAATAGAATACTTAGAACTGTGAGCCTACTCAAGAATCAACTCACGAAGGCTATCAACATTGGGCACACATATACGACCCTGCATCCTCAAAACACCTTCATCTCCAACCGTAACCTTCTTGGAACCACCGTGCCGAACTGTGTCCCTAAGAACCATCAAATGCGGGTCATCATCCTGCTGATCTCTAATAGCTCAATTAAAGAAGATCGAGCGACTGTACAGGCTAGAACACTGCTGGGCGAAATATCCAACCTCACGAATTGATTAGCCAAAGTCTGAATGTATGAAGCCAATGGTCTTTCACCAACTGGAATAATTGCAAGGCTTCCCACACTCACCGACTTCATACTCAATGCATCGGCCACCACCTTAGCCTTCCCTGGATGATATAATATAGTGACATAATAATCCTTCAATAATTCTAACCATCTCCTCTGTCTCATATTAAGATCCATCTTCTTGAACAAGTACTGGAGACTGTGATGGTCTATGAAAACCTCACATTGCACACCATAAAGATAGTGCCTCCAAATCGTTAGTGCATGAACAATGGCTGCAAATTCTAAGTCATGGATAGGATAATTCTTCTCGTGAACTTTCAACTGTCGAGACGTATATGCAATCACCCTGCCATCGTGAATCAATACTTCTCCCAGTCCAACATGGGAAGCATCACGATAAATCGTGAAGGAACCTGAACCTGATGGTAACACCAACACCGGTGCTCAAGTCAAGGTTGTCTTGAGCTTCTGAAAGCTTGACTCACACTCGGCCAACCATTTGAATGGAACGCCTTTTTGGTTCAACATGATCTTAATAATTGTTCATAATCAATTACAGAATCATCAAATAACTTTTTGTTAAACATAATCTCCTTTCAAACCTTCCCAACACTAATAACGAGATGTGATGCATGAAGACCTCATAATTATTTACCCGAATTAACGTATCTCGTTTAACTCCACATGGGTGGGCACCTACCTTGTAGGTTAAAGCTCAATAATTATAACACGAATTTGGAAAATTATGGACAGATAATTTTTGTACAAAATTTTTCAAATAAACCTAACATGCATGACCCCCTATTAGTACTATAGTAAAAATTTGATTTCACAAGGGAGAATTTAAACACAAGAATTTTTATCACAAGGATCTCGTACTTACATAACTTCCATTGTAGCCCGTAGCCCGATTTAAACATATCAAATCATATTAAATTGAAAGGATCTCGCCCTCAATTCTGAATCACAAGTAATATGCATATCGTGCCAATCGAAGCATTCCCTTTTCTTCTTTTAAATATTTTCCGTTAAACAAAATTACAACACGTAATTAGACATATCTATCTCCATTGAATTTCTCAATACAAGTATTCACATAAGTAGATTTCATAATTACGAAGCTCACCCGAGAGTGGAGCATATTTGTAACGACTCGGCCGGTCGTTTTGAAGTCTAGCGCGTTGTTTGGTGGTTTAAGGCCGTGAGCAACTTAATTTCAGGTATTATGACTTGTAGGCGTGGTCAGAACTAAATTTCGGGAAGTTCGGAGTCGAATTGGAAAGAAAGTTCTCATTTCAGAAGCCTTAAGTTGGAAGAAATGACTACGATTGGATTTTGAGTAAACGACCTCAGAATCAAGATTTTAAGGTTCCAGCAGGTTCGTATGATGATTTCGAACTTAGGCGTATGTTCGGAACGGGTTTTGGATGACCCGGGAGCGTTTCAATGCATATTGTGGAAGTTAGTATCTTAGAAGAAATTTCATAAGTCTGGGTTGAAGTGCATTTCAGTGTTATTGATGTCCGTTTGGGATTCCGAGTCTGGGAATAGCTCAGTATGGTGATTCTGGTGTTAGGAGCGCGATCGGAAGTGAATTCAGAGGTCTGTAGGTCATTTTGGAGTCATTTGGCTAAAGTTAGAAATATGAAGGTTTTTAAGAAGTCCGACCGGAAGTGGAAATTTTGATTTTGGGGTCAGATTTCGATTCCAAAAATTGGAGCAGGTCCGTAATGTTGAATGTGACTTGCGTGCAAAATTTGGGGTCAATCGGACGTGATTTGATAGGTTTCGGCATCGAATGTAGAAGTTGGAAATTTCAAAGTTCATAAGGATTGAATTGAGATGCGATCCATTGTTTCATTGTTATTTGATGTGATTTGAGGCCTCGAGCAGGTCCGCATTATGTTTTGGAACTGGTTGGTGCGATTGGAAGGGGTCCCGGGGGCCCCGGGGGCCCCGGGTGGATTCCGGGTGGTTATCATATCGAATTTGGAAGTTGGAAAAGGTTAATGTTACTGGTGTCTGGTGTGACCGCACTTGTGCAACAAGGACCGCAGGTGCGGCTTTGGCGTTGCAGATACGGATTTTGGCTGGCCTGGCTCGGGGGCGTAGGTGCGAGGTTATTACCGCACCTGCGGAAGAGGGAGCGCAGGTGCGCAGGTGTAGAGCCCGGCTGGGGAGGAGGAAGCCGCAGGTGTGGGTGCATGGGCGCACCTGCGGGCACGTAGGTGCGAGGCTGGAGGCCGAAGGTGCGGAGGTCGGGTCTGGGCAGTGTGTATTTTAGACGGGATTTGACCATTTTCACTCATTTCTCACTTTGGTTGGGCGATTTTGGAGCCTTGAAGAGAGGGGATGTCATCATCTTCTATGAGATAAGTAATTCTTGCAAGTATTAGGTTAAATACATGATTTCATAAGGATTTAAACATGGAAATTGGTGGAAATTGTGGGTTTTGGGTAGAAGACCTAGAAATTTATATTTTTGGATTTTGGCCACGAATTTAGGCATGGAATTGGGAATAAGTTATAAAATTGAGTTCATGAGGTTGTGGGTAAACTTTATCTTTGAAAATTTTTCGAAATCCAGGCACGTGGGCCCGAGGGTGATTTTATCGACTTTCCGAGCGGAGTTAGGAATTTATATAAATTGAATTGTTATAGTAGTAGAGTATATTTTTATTGGTTTGCCCGTTATTTGGTTAGTTTTGGGCGTGGTCCATTAATGTGAGTTGTCGGGAGGGCTTGGAGGCCGGTTATGAATCTTTGGAGCGAGGTAAGTCTCCTTTCTAACCTTGTAAGAGAATTGTCCCCATAGGCGAAATAATTAAATATGTGTTACCATTTGTGGGGGCTACGTACACACGAGGTGACGAGAGTCCGTGCGTAGCTACTATTATACTTATGTCCGGGTAGTCTAGGAAGCATGCTTTACTTGTCGTACTTGTAATTTTGTTGATAAAATTAGATTGTTTAATATCATCAAATTATTAAGTGAATATTTAAGTAGATTAAACTTCATTTTCTTAATCATCTAAAAAGAGAATTAATCTTTCCTTGGCTAAATATTTCTTGATGAATTCCGGGTTTACTATTTGAATGTGTGTATATATATGAGTACCCGAGTCGCATGTATGATTCGCGAGCGGGGTAGATATATTATTTATATGTGACCGCATCGCAAGATAGTTCGCGAGCGGGGTAATAGATGCATCTATGGTTCGAGCCGTTCGACCCTTCGGCAGTGCATATTTTATTATTATTGGTTCGGGCCGTTCCACCCTCGGCATTGCTTGCGCATGATAATTGTTGCGTACTTTATGTGATTTCTAACTGTTTACTGGCCAGGAATTATAAATTGTCAATTGAAATGACGAAGATTCCAAAGTTGTAAAATGTGAAAAGAAGTTGTTATTTCCTATCACTACTTGTTAATTACCTATGATATCCATGCTTAGTGTCACCCTTGATTTTATTATATTGACCTCTAGCAAGTAACAAATTCGATTTCTCGTCACTACCTCTTCGAGGTTAGGCAGGATACTTACTGAGTACACGTTGTTTCCGTACTCATACTACAATTGTTGTGCATTTTTATTGCACAAGTGCATGTATATCTAATGGACCCCCGTGGCGTCGTGGCATGGTTGATATGGGGACTTAGGCGAGCTGCACCTCTCGAGACGACCCGCAACTGGCAGAATCTCCCTAAAATGTATTGTATTGTACTTTATTTCTTTGTGCAGTTTGTATTCCGGACAATATTATAACACATGTATACTTCCTAGAAATTTTGCTCATGCACTTGTGACACCGGGTTCTGGGATGACTTTGGGATGTATTTGTCGATTGAATTTTTAAAACATTGTTGTTTACTCGGTAACTTTATTTGATCATTATATAATGAAATTAAAAGTAAATATTTTCAAAAATAATAAAATAGGAACTTAATTAACTAAGGAGGGTTGGCTTTCCTGACCGTGGTGTCCGGCGCCATCACGACCTTAATGGATTTTGGGTCGTGACAACGTGGTATCATAGCACTAGGTTCCCTTAGGTTTCACGAGTCATGAGAAAGTCTAGTAGAGTTTTGCGGATCGGTACGGAGACGTCTGTACTTATCTTTGAGAGGCTACAGGGCTGTTAGGGGTACTTTACTTCTTGATTCCTTATCGTGCGGTTTGATTCCTTTGAGGCTTATTCCTACGTTTCTTCTTACTTAATATTACACGTCGCGAAGCGCTTGCTATAAATCTAGAATTTGAGGAATTGTAGTGGTACTACAGATGTGGTGCGTGATGTTTTTCCATGCATAGTTGGTTGGGGATATTGTCGTTGCTCTGCGGGAGGATATTATGTTGTTTCAACTCAGTAATTGTGTTTCTGAGAGTTTTGAGGCTATGCTTAGGTTGTTATGATTCTTACGTTATCGCACGGTATTGATATGATGATAGGATGCTTGTCCATATGTCGGGGGAATGAATGACTTGATAGGAGTTCTACTCGGAGCGTGATTGCGAGATTTCAGTATTTTATTTCCGGCGGAGGAAAGACAATTGGACTATAAATGATCAGGTTTGGGTTGAGAAGGTCATGAGACTGGGTGTTTTCAAGTGAGGAGGAATCTTCATCCGTGATGTGGCATCATCGTCTTTGATCGAATAGGATGTGTTAGGTTTGCCGGTGCGATGGCTTCTTCGATTGCATTGGGTCAGAGTAATATGAAGTAATATTGAAGGAGCGGCTGTCAGAGATCGTGGTGTGCGGTAGTTTAGGATTGAACAAGTATTTCTAATGTAGGCGGCTCGAGGAAGATGATCTTCAGAGAGTTTTGAGGTTGTGGTGGCCTGCTGGTTTAAGTGCTATAGAGAATGATATTTATTTGAGGCAACAACTGGGCAACATACGATGAGGAAAGACATGTGGGAAGTCTCAGGCAATGGTTAAATTTCTAGAAGGCCAGGTGTAAGAAGAGGAAGTCGAGCAGTTGCTTGAAGGAGTGAGTTTGACCAAAGTGGGAGAGTGGAAGCGTAGCATATGAGTTATGTGGTAAGATAGCTGCACATCTTGAGGAGAAGTTTGGAGCGATTTGAGAATTTTAGTGGACGGTGATTGGGTCCACGGGCTTAAATTGAAATATTGGCTAATTCGGCGGAAGATTGGATACAACAGAGATGAGTCGTTCGATATGAAGAAGGATACAACATAGCTGTGAATTAGAAGATATTTTCGCAATTTAGTAGATGTCCACGAGGAGCGGATGGACTGGTAAAGTTGGTAAATGAGAACGGGCGTAGGATGGGGTATTGAGGTCATAGAGATTTTGCAGTACAACGTCGTTGGAAGGTGTCAGTTGGTAATTTTTGCAGGTGGGTTATCTTCTGTGAGCAGGCTAGTGGTTGTGTGGTTGGAAGAGTCTCGCGAGGGATTTTACTGACTATTCAGCAAGAGGTCGCATATGAGAATGTGGCTAATGACTCAGAGTGCTTGCGAAATGCTAACGGAAGGATTTCAAGGAATTTGGCGAGTTGGTTATGCAGGATCATGTCAACAAGGAAGGAAGATTCTTGGTGAGTTCCAGATTAGTGTGATAGCGGCTTCAGTCTAAGTGGGAGAGTTCCACCGCCTGTGATTGGGTTGCATGGTTATCTACTGGCAAAAATTCTGGTCATCGGCATATTAGTGGGTTATTACAGCTAAGGGAAGAAGGCATGAGTAGTAATTGAGAATAGGATTTGATAAATGTGTGCAAAGGTTGGCCTTATGGAATCAGGTTTAGGCTTTGGAAGGATTCAGAATTTATGCTTAGTGCAGAGGTAATTTGCAAGGGAAATGATTCAGTCGGGTACTTATTCAAGATGGGAGTTCAGGTACCAGCGAAGCCGTGGAGTTGATTATATTCGGGACCAAGCCAGAGTGGGTGACCCTCAATAGCGGTCCTAGTAAATTCAAAGGTCAGAATGTGGTGTCTAAATATTTCAAGCCCACAGTATGGTCAAGAATCGAGCTTTTGCAGCGGGATTATAGGAAAGAGAAAAAAATGAATGGTTGGAGTGTTCTACGTTATCTTCGGCATGCAGATTAGCAGCTAGGTTCATAGAAGAGAGAAATGACTTCGGGTTCATAGAAGGGTTATCATAATGGTTATATCGGTCGAAGATGTGAATATGCATGCAAGGAAAGCATGAAACGGTTCATGGGCTTGGAGACAAAGTAGTCTCGTGGAATGGAATCACTCAAAGTGAGTGCGAATTGAGTTTCTATGTGTTGATTTGGAGTTATCATCATCCCTAAGGTGAGTGCGAATTGGCTTAAGGTATAAGATGGGTCGTGTTATATGAGCTTATGAAAGGTTTAACTGAATCTCACTGCAGTATTGTGGCGGTGTTAGCGTATGGGCTTTGTGAGTTAATGTTCATCTTGATCTATGGGTTGAGCAAAGTGGGGGAAGTCTGCTGTTGATAGTTGAGTGCGCGACTAAGTGTCGTATCATTTTCATTTGGAGGTATACGGGTGAATCGATTATGTCCTGCAGAAGTGGAGTTCGAGAATGACGCGAGTAATGGAAATTTGGAAAAGTTAGATGGTCAGCCATGGTGGAATTGGCACAGTGGCAGCAGTAGTCAGTCCTTTCAGCATGATTAGTTATGCATGTGAGTTATGCCGGTGTGTGTGAGTGCTTGATGTCTGCCGTAATTGATTTTATTTGGAAGCATTCAAGTATTATGGCTTGTCATGTGTAGGCGGATCCCAGAAGGATTATGGTGGAATAGACTATTACTTGAGGATTTGCATGTTTTGTGATTATGAGAATTCACTCCTGTGTTGTTATGGTTCTCTTTAATTGAGTTAAGTAAAAGGTTTCTATATGATAAAGTGTTTACCCTATTGGTGGTTCAGGAGTTATGACGAGATTCCTGTGCGATTGCATATTGGCATGTTAGGTGCAGTGAACGGTATGAAATTTGGAAGTGAGGATCAAGGTAGCAGTTCGGTGTTGGCAAGGATGTCACAAGATCAGATGAGCAAGGAAAGGGATTTGGATGTTTAGAGTAAGCTGGTATTGTCTTCAACATCACCTGAGATCGGTGGTTGTGTAAGAGGCATTGCGTTCTGGTTGCAGATTTCTTGTTAGGCTTTGCAGCAGTTGTGTGGCCTGTGGTATGGAGGTGCAGACTTGTTATCTAGTGCATGAGGTCATGGAAGTGTATTCCACGCGAAGATCGTAGGAGTGTGATATGTAGTCACTTGATTGATTGAAGATTCAGACAAGGTATAAAGAAGTATAATATTGTTTATTTGAGAGTTTATTCCTAGAGGGTGCTCGATTCATTTGGTTGAGGATGTAGGAGTTTTTCTCCGGCTGTGATGGTTGTTCTTGCGTTTTATGAGGAAAGGTGGGTTATTATGGACCCGGGTAAGGCTATTAGCCTAGCTCGGTGCGAGCGGAATCGACTTGAAGGTTGTGAATGGATTTAAATATAATTATGGGCTCCATAAGAGTTAGGTATGTTCATTTCAGTATAGCGTTTATCATGTAGAGGTATTAGAACATTAGATGTTGTTCCATCCTCGTCCATTTCATGTAATATTATGATTTTGCCGTGTGAGTTGTGAAATGGCTTGATAGTTTCTTATGTGTTGAGATTCCGTGTAGTGATGATGTTATGTGAGCAGGATAGATCTTGAGATTCAGAGTATATATATTGTACCTCAGTTGTGCTTGAGGTATGTAGCGTATGGCTATATCAGTCTCCCCAGAATGGTATTATGCACTTAGCGTGCTTGTGACCGATATTCAATATTTTGTGGTAATGAGCAATTTAACTTGGTGTGTATCTCTTTTCGTGAATTATATGGGTAGATTAGGTGGCACGCCGCCACAGTTATGTTATTTGGATCGAGTTGCGTGCCGTAACAATTTGATGTTGAGTACAGTCCCCTATATTTATTTTTCTTGTGTTTTACTCTATATTTCTGAGGAAAGATCATATTAGTTGCGGGAGTCGAGTAGTCCATTCCTGAGTCATTTCCTTATGTATCGTGTTCGAGTTGTGGCCTATTAGCGCATTGTGGCATCATGTGAGACTGTTGGTCATGTCTGGGGTGACTTGTTGTCTGAGCAGTTCATACTGGGTGAGACGAGATTTATCGGATCAGGGATCAGTGCGATAAGATTGTGTGGAGTATGTTAAAGAAAAAAATACCATTAGTTGGTTCGTAATGAGGTGATGATTCTAGGCAAGAGAAGAGGTTCAATGATTTTTTGACTCTGCAGTTGGTTGTAAACTTCTACACATCTCCTCCGTTGCGGTGGTATCGTAAGCGTTATAGTAGGACCTGTATATATGTCATGAGATGCATTGGGAGCATCAGATTCGTGGAATTTTGTCTACTAAGGATCAGGGAATGTCATTATGATTAAATGATGAATTATGTGGTGTATAGTTCTAAATCAGCAAAGGCATGCAATCATGTTCTGGTACCTCGTGTAGTGATTGATTCGGTGTTCATATACTGGAAACAGGTCTGGCAGAGAGTTGGAACTGGGTTCTGAGCTTATTGAATGGATAAAAGAAGATATCTTCGGATTCGATCGAGCTAATGTGCTCGGCTGAGTGATGGCAGCACAGGTAGGTGCATGCAGGGTTAAACGGTGATTTCAAATAACTCCAGAGCAGTTCTTAGCGCGTTCGAGGACGAACGCATGTTTAAGTGGGAGAGAATGTAACGACTCGACCAGTCATTTTGAGCTCTAGCGCGTCGTTTGGCGGTTTAAGTCCATGAGAAACTTCATTCAGGTATCATGATTTGTAGAAGTGGTCGGAACTGAATTTCGGGAAGTTCGGAGTCGAATTGGAAAGAAAGTTCTCATTTAGGAAGCCTTAAGTTGGAAGAATTGACTAAGATTGGATTTTTGAGTAAACGACCTCAGAATCAGGATTTGAAGGTTCCAACAGGTTCGTATGATGATTTTGGACTTAGGCGTATGTTCGGAACGATTTTTGGATGACCCGGGAGCATTTCAGCGCATAATGTGGAAGTTAGTACTTTAGAAGAAATTTCATAAGTCTGAGTTGAAGTGCATTTCAATGTTATTGATGCCCGTTTGGGATTCCGAGTCTAGGAATAGATCTGTATGGTGATTCTGGTGTTAGGAGCGCGATCGGAAGTGAATTCAGAGGTCCGTAGGTCATTTTGGAGTCATTTGGCTAAAGTTAGAGATTTGAAGATTTTTAAAAAGTCCGACCGGAAGTGTAAATTTTGATATCGGGGTCGGATTTTGATTCTGAAAGTTGGATCAGGTCCGTAATGTTGAATGTGACTTGTGCAAAATTTGGGGTCAATCGGACGTGATTTGATAGGTTTCGACATCGAATGTAGAAGTTGGAAATTTCAAAGTTCATAAGGATTGAATTGAGTTGCGATCCATTGTTTCGATGTTATTTGATGTGATTTGAGGCCTCGAGCAGGTCCGCATTATGTTTTGGAACTGATTGGTGCGATTGGACGGGGTCCCGGAGGCCCCGGGTGGATTTCGAGTGGTTATCGGATCGAATTTGGAAGTTGGGAAAGGCTAAGGCTGCTGGTGTCTGGTGTGACCGCACCCGCGTAACAAGGGCCGCAGGTGCGGCTTTTGCATCGTAGATGCAGATTTTGGCTGGCTTGGCTGGAGGGCGCAGGTGCGAAGTTATTTCCGCACATGTGGAAGCGCATATGCGGAAGAGGAGCGCAGGTGCAGAGCCCGGCTGGGGAGGAGGAAGCCGCAGGTGTGGGTGCATGGGCGCACCTGCGGGCACGTAGGTGCGAGGCTGGAGGCCGAAGGTGCGGAGGTCGGGTCTGGGCAGTGTGTATTTTAGACGGGATTTGACCATTTTCACTCATTTCTCACTTTGGTTGGGCGATTTTGGAGCCTTGAAGAGAGGGGATGTCATCATCTTCTATGAGGTAAGTAATTCTTGCAAGTATTAGGTTAAATATATGATTTCATAAGGATTTAAACATGGAAATTGGTGAAAATATTGGGTTTTGGATAGAAGACCTAGAAATTTATATTTTTGGACTTTGGCCACGAATTTAGGCATAGAATTGGGAATAAGTTATAAAATTGAGTTCATGAGGTTATGGGTAAACTTTATCTTTGAAAAATTTTCGGAATCCGGGTACGTGGGCCCGAGGGTACTTTTATCGAATTTCTGAGCGGAGTTGGGAATTTATATAAATTGAATTGTTATAAGTATTAGAGTATATTTTTATTGGTTTGTCCGTTATTTAGTTAGTTTTGGGCGTGGTCCATCAATGTGAGTTGTCAGGAGGCTTGGAGGCCGGTTATGAATCTTCGGAGCGAGGTAAGTCTCCTTTCTAAACTTGTTAGAGGGAATTGTCCCCATAGGCGAAATAATTAAATATGTGTTACAATTTTTGGGGGATACGTACGCACGAGGTGACGAGAGTCCGTGCGTAGCTACTATTATGCTTATGTCTGGGTAGTCTAGGACCCACTAGCATGCTTTACTTGCTGTACTTGTAATTTTGTTGATAAAATTAGATTGTTTAATATCATAAAATTAGTAAATGAATATTTAAGTAGGTTAAACTTCATTTTCTTAATCATCTAAAAAGAGAATTAATCTTTCCTTGGCTAAATATTTCCTAATGAATTCCGGATATACTATTTAAATGTGTGTGTATATTTATGAGTACCCGAGTCGCAGGTATGATTCGCGAGCGGGGTAGCTCTATTATTTATATGTGGCTGCGTCGCAGGATAGTTCACGAGCGGGGTAATAGATACATCTGTGGTTCGAGCTGTTCGACCTTTCGGCAGTGCACATTTTATTATTGTTGGTTCAGGCCGTTCGACCCTCGGCATTGCTTGCGCATGATAATTGTTGCATACTTTATGTGATTTCTAACTTTTTACTGGCCGGGAATTATAAATTGTCAACTGAAATGACGAAGATTCCAAAGTTGTAAAATGTGAAAAGAAGTTGTTATTTCCTATCACTACTTGTTAATTACCTATGATACCCACAATTAGTGTCACCCTTGATTTTATTAGATTGAATTATAGCAAGTATCAAATTCGACCTCTCGTCACTACCTCTTCGAGGTTAGGAGGGATACTTACTGAGTACACGTTGTTTACATACTCATACTACACTTGATGTGCATTTTTATTGCACAGGTGCATGTATATCTAGTGGCCCCACTTGGCGTCGTGGCATGGTTAATATGGGGACTTGGGCGAGCTGCACCTCTCGAGACGACCCGCAACCGGCAGAGTCTCCCTAAGATGTATTGTATTGTACTTTATTTCTTTGTCCAGTTTGTATTTCGGACAATATTGTAACACATGTATACTTCCTAGAAATTTTGCGCATGCACTTGTGACACCGGGTTCTAGGATGCCTTTGGGATGTATTTGTCGATTGAATTATTTAAAACATCGTTGTTTACTCGATAACTTTATTTGATCATTATATAATAAAATGAAAAGTAAAAATTTTCAAAAATAATAAAATAGGAACTTAATTAACTAAGGAGGGTTGGCTTGCCTGACTGTGGTGTCCGTTGCCATCACGACCTTAATGGATATTGGGTCGTGACAATATTAGGAGGACTTTCCTATATACTCATAATCGAATCAGGTTAAGGAAATTATCACCTTATAATAACTAGATATTGTACTTGTAATGAAACCATCTGGTGTAGCGACCTCAGCATACCATAGACAATATATTAACAGGATGAGATAAATGCACGAAGGGTATTGCCATGCCGTTAGATTTGATGTATTAAGTACTTAATCACACTATGAAAGTATACGAGGTGATTGTTATGGTTCATGGGCTTTCATTCTAAGGAAAGTGTCGGTTGAGATGTTGGAAACTATTGAATTATGATTCTTTCTGGTACTCCGTTATTACCTGTTACAGTCGCATTGTGTACTTTATTCTATTATTCTATCTTTTACTTCCATTGCTAGTTTACATTATAGTGTTTATTAATGAGTAACTTTTAACCACAATCTCGTCACTACTTCGATGGGGTGAGTCAAGATACTTATCAGCACATGGGGTCGGTTGTATTGATACTGCACTTCTGCACACTCTGTGCAGACTATTGGAGCGGAGCTGCTGAAGAAGTTGGGGGCTGACCCGGAAAGATGTTCGTGTATTCTGTATAAAGCTGCCATTTGTCCTTGGTAGCTTTAGACATTATTAGTTTGTTCATGTTGTTTTGAAACAAAACGTGTATTTATTCATACCAGCTTTGTATATTATAAGTCTTAGAAGCTCATGATTCGTACTACCAGTTCTTGGGTAAATTGTTAAAAGTTCAGATAAATTTTAATTTAATTTTCTATGTTTATTTGGTTGGTTTCTGTTGTTAATTGGCTTACCTAGCGGGTTAAGTTAGGTGCCATCATGACCTGTGATTTTGGGTCGTGACAGACTGTGAGACATGAGTGACTGTGAGGTTGGAGTGATTGGGAGGACTAGGTGATGTTTGTCCCAGGGGCGGTATATGATTTCACCATTTGTGCTCATAGATGCATTGAGACTTTGTTTGAAAACTGTTATTTTTAAATGATTTTACTAGAACTTGATTTAAACGAGCTGATTTGACTTAAATCCGGTTTTAAAGCATGTTGTATTTCACTGAATTTTTGTGATATGAACTATACCTGCATTTTGCTCGTCACTACTTCTCAGTCTTTATTTACTGTTGTTACTTACTGAGTTGTCGTACTCACGTTACTCCCTGCACCTTGTGTGCAGATCCAGGAATTTCTAGATACGATAGCGGTTGTTGATTAATCCAGTCGCGGATCATCGGAGATAGCGAGGTAGCTGCCTAGCAATCGCAACCCTGCTTTTCTTCTTCCTTATCTTCCTATTAGATGTGTTCCATGTTAGTCTTGTGGTTATCAAACGGTTATAGTAGTTGCTCATGACTAGTGGCACCCCGATGTCGGGCTTTCTTTTTCGCACTTTTATTTTGAGTTGAATTATCTTCTAAAATGAAATATCGATGTGCCTAGTCTTAATGTTAGCTGCGGTACTCCCGAAACCATTCTTTCCTATGCCTCAATTTACTCTTATCCCGTAGGTAAACTTCATCCGTCAAAGTTAGGTATAATAACTCTCTCTACTTTATCTATTTATTTTCCTCCCATTTTGGGTGCTATTTAATTCTTTTGATTTCATTTCTCAGATGATCCTTTGGTCCATGGAGAACAAGCAAAAATGCTACTAAATTTGGAGCCTAGAAAGTTAGAAATATTAGAAAATTTTATAGCCTTTGGAAAAATGAGGGGAAAAAATGCTAGCTTCTGTGTATAACACTTCGAGCGCGATTCTTGCAGTTGGGGATTTTTCTTTTTTCCAACTGAGAACCTTAACTTGCAAGTTAGCATTGGAAATCTTTGGGTTGTGCATTGTTTATTTTCTAATCAACTTAAGTCGTTCCCTGGTATTAACAAGGTTAAAGTTTGTTGTGTTATATCAGATGAATGATGCTCTCTGTAAAACTTATGACTCTTTGGTGCATGAGGTTGGAATAATGGAAGATATTGAAATAGCAAAGTCTAGTGCTGAGGTTGGTTTTGGGATCAAGATTGAGAGTGAGCCTAAAGTTGAGGCTGTTGGGGTGGAAAGGGTGTTGATGAGCCGAAGTGTATTTTTTGCTAGAACTAACACTATTATGGACTCAGATCCTTTCAGCGGATTTAGCAAAACACGACACACAGTGGGGAAAGTCTCGTATCTTTTGATAGGGTTTCTTCACTTTGGTATCGCGATACTTATTACCGCAGTTTTGTATTGTGGTATGATTTTATATATTTTTCATTTATCTTAATTTTGTGATATATTTCTTCATATTAATCATTACAAGGTAATGGGGTGCTTCTTGGTGATCTTGTTTTTCAACTTCAAATGCTTCTGGACAGATTTGATACTCTCTGGGAGTGGATAAATTTGATAGTTCTTTGCTTGCTAGTTATACATTTATCATGGTTGTTGGGAGGTTCTTACACTT
Source organism: Nicotiana knightiana (assembly GCA_005239525.1). NCBI lineage: Eukaryota > Viridiplantae > Streptophyta > Magnoliopsida > Solanales > Solanaceae > Nicotiana > Nicotiana knightiana. Next base: position 53,286 of record ML418827.1, on the reverse strand, counting down.
TTGTGGTTGCTTGCAGATTCTAATTCATAATATTTCTTGTTTTGATCATAGGAATTTTGTCAAGAAAGAATGCATATTCGAGATATGGAGCTCCTCCTCCATCAGTCCATCAGTGAATTTGTTGTGCTTTGTGAAATTTTGTAATGCTTTGTTGGAGTTTGGTATTTTTGGAATTTGGTCAGGATTATTTATCCTCCATCAGTTTGATGACTGTTTTGACTTAATCTTGTTATTGGATGACTATTTTCACTTAATCTTGTTGTTGGATGACTGTTTTCACTTAATCTTATTGTGCTTATGATTGGTTCCAGTTATTCCAATTGATTGGATTTTGTTACACTCCGTAAGATTAACAACCTTGATACCGTTATATATATATATATATATATATATATATATTTGATATGATATTTGGAGTGTTTTTTGTAAAGGAAAAAAATAGTTTGAAAAATATGATTTTATATAATTATTAATATTACTAATTTCAAAATGTTTTAAATCATACACATAATATGAGAAAAGTTTATGATATTTTCTTTATTGTAAAGATATGAATTTTTTTTCACAAGAAAATAAGGTTATCTTTTTTTTACCATTTTAAGAATTAAGCATACAAAATTTTTTACTCTTTATATGAGATTAGGAAAATTAGAAGTTGAGAAAATATATGTATTTTTACATGGATGTTTTAATGAAATAATAGTATGTGACTTTATTTAACAGGGTACCACATGACCGTAATAGTACGATGTATAAAGTGTATTAAACTTAAGTAGAATTTTAAGTAATTGGAGACAATTCTTAATTATACCGGTAATTGGTTAAATACCGGGTAACGGAACATTACCTTATTAACTAATAAGATTGATAACACCCCCACGTGGCAGCACCCCTCTAATCCTATGAATGACTCTTAAGTCATTAGTCTAGGTGGCCAGACTAGGACAAGTCTTATAATGTCACGACCCCAAAACTACCATGGTCGTGATGGCGCCTAACGCAAAATTAGGCTAGCCAATTCAACACTCATAGCATAAAGAAATTCCAACCTCTTGTTTTTAGTTAATCATGCAAGTTGAGTTGTAACTGCAATGGGGCACGTAGCCTGAGTGCTCTGATGAAATATAACTCTCCCAAGTCTAGGACAATTTCTAACACTAGCCGAAATAAAGTATCAACCTGCCCTGAGTCGTACAAAATTTTTACAATCATATTCGAGTCCTTGAATGAGTCTATGAATTTTCTCTCTAGGTATATGAACCGAAGTAGGAGTATGACGGGCTAACTTATCGAACCTGATGGCATATTCTGACACCGTCATGGTGACCTGACGCGACCGTTCAAATCCTATGCGCCATGCATTATGGAGGTCCGAGAAACAACTCTTTCAAAAGCATTTATGAGAATTGAGTCAAGTAGTTGATGTTGCAATTGCTGGTCTTCCTCTTTGTAGGCTTGCCACAAACACCGGCGGCCAATTTCTTCTTTTACTATGTTGACTCAACATTGCCGAGCTACCCCATTTATTCATATACTCTTCGATGTTCTTTGGGGGTAACTTTTATCCTTATTAATGCACAATGAGCACCAAAGTAGAGTTCTATACAGGTAAATCTTTGCACGAACCACATAGTCTAGAAGCTCGTCAACCACTTTACTCTCTCTGGAGCATCCCAAAATCCGCAACCATGACTTCCGCGCTGAGTAGACCTTCTGTAGATTTAAAGTTGTTTGTATAACTCCTTTGGTACTGAGATATAGTGTTATTAAGGAGGCAGACATACCGCAAGCCCTAACTTTATCTCTTGCAAAATCACAGGCCTTATAAATTCCAGGCCAACACTGATATAACACATGACTTGACGGTGGACTTCCTCACTTGGCACGAAGTCATAGGTCACAATGTCTGATAATCCACAATGTTAAACTTCGCAGCTCATATAAATCAACCCCGTTGCTTTCAACTTATTCCTATGTTCTGCAATACTTCATAGCAGCGGTCCAGAAAATCATGTGGTCCTTAAAAGATGTACCACTGAAATGGAATGGAAATAGTTTGGTAGACTTGTCCAGCCTCAATAAACGGACTAGTGTATCCTACAACATCGGAGTAGCTATAAATCCTTCTGGAACCTGAACTATTCCAAAATGTACCAACCGAGCTAGAATCCCCGCGTCTAGATCCATTTGAGGCTTTACAATAGGTGTTGAGTTTCGAGCTCTAGACTGAGCTCTGCCTCTTCCCCTAATCGTAGCTTTTATTAGGGCCCCATTTCTTGTCCGGTTGTAGATGCATGGCGTGTTATCGAGATTTGTGAGAGGACAAGAATAGACGAGTTCAATCATTAGTGATAGAATAAATTCACACGATAGAGTAGAATAGAAGTGAAATTGTTCCTAACTTCATAGCCTCTAAGAGATAAGTACAGACGTCTCCGTACCCAATCCTTCAGACTCTACTAAGTTTGTTCGTGAATTGTGAGACCTAGGCAACCTAGTGTTCTGATACCAACTTGTCACGACCCAAATTCCTAACCTTAGGGATCGTGATGGCGCCTAACACCACACTTGCTAGGAATGTCAATGTTAGAACTTATTTAATTAGTTTCCATCAAAGTCTATTTAATTATAACAAAACAACTCAAAAAAATAAACTAAATTTATTAATTTCCATGCATAAATTCATGAATAAAATAATAAATGAATAATTAAGCCGAGCCACGAACCAAATATGTAACTATATGACTACCCAGGGTCTGGTGTCACAATTCACGAACCACTAAGAATTCTACAAATAATGGGCTAAAAAAAATAATGTAACTGTTTTGGAATGAACTAAAACAATGTCTAAACAAAATAGGAGAAGACTCCAGCAATCTGCGAATGCCAGCAGATCTACCTCGTGTCTCCGAATAATGGTGTCTCCTACTAAAATCTCCTAACTCTGGTTAGTACCTGGATCTCACAAAAGAGTGCAGAGTGTAGTATCAGTACAATCGACCCCATGTACTGAGTAAGTGTCGAGAACCTTGACGAAGTAGTGATGAGGCTACGGTGGAGCAATTATAACATAACTTGTGACAATATATAACAAAGCAGGGAAGAAACTCTAAATTAAATAAAAACAATAAAACTGTAATAATAAATAAAATAACTCAGCCGCCTTTTCCAGGTCTCGGCTATAACCGAATTCTCACATAGGTTTCCAAATTTTCAAATTTCCACTTTAAAATAATCATAAGTACATAATAAAAAAAGATAGTAAAGTAAAACAGTAAGTTCTTCAAATCTTTGTATTCAAAAGGCAGTAAAATATAAGTGTCCTCCCTTATTGCTCCTTGTTGTGGCGTGCAACCCGCTCCTACATGTCCACCCTTATTTCTCCTCCCTATATATATCACCCTTATTTCTCATGTTGCAGCGTGCAACCCGATCCCACCTGTCCTGTCACGGCCCATTTTCGGAGTCGTGATGGCGCCTGTCGTGGAACAAGGCAAGCCACCCATTTTATCTAACTAAATACAATTTCCCATAAAATGCCCCTTTTAAAAAATTCTGAAATCAATAATAATAATAATAATAATAATAATAATAATAAAAAAAAAAAAATCCAATATTTTTGGGAAAACCAGTTTATGAAATCAAAAGACCAAATCCTACTAACCCCGGATCTAGTGTCACACAGTCATGAACTGCTAATACTTAATACAACCAAAGAAATGACTACATAGTCTGAAAATAAATACGACAGGTAGAAAGGAAAGAGAAGACGAGATCACGCTCGACAGCTGCTACCTCGTCAACTCTGATGAAACTGCTACTACTCACTGACCAGAGCTAAACCCCATTGTACCTGGATCTGCACACAAGGTGCAGGGGTTAACGTGAGTACACCAACTCAATAGTAACGAAACCAAACTACGGGCTGAGAGGTAGTGACGGACTAAACCTCCGATAATTCAAACAACAGTATATAAATTAGACATGACAATAATATATCAGGAATTAAACACGATGCATCAATATATGTCTGTAACTCGGCATACTAGCATGAATTCATATAGAATCAAGAATGATGTGTACTCATTAATCAAGCTCTCATAAGGTGGTCCACTCAGTACTAGAGTACGACCTTTAGACCCAGGGAAGTCCATCCCGGATATTACATAAACTCAAGTGACACAGTCACCAAGTACTGAGGAAAAAAGCCGATCCAGCCCTCCACGGAGAAATCCATCTCCGGAACATAATAACCACGGAGAAATCCATCTCCGGAACATAATAACCACGGAGAAATCCATCTCCGGAATATCTGTGCACTCAGTGGGGGTGTATAGACTCCGGAGATGGATTTCTCCGTGGTTATTATATCACTGGGGGTGTATAGACTCCGGAGGGGCTCCTTTCATCCCAAGCGCTATATCAAGCCAATGAAGGCATGATTTCAGGATCACTGCGGTGTGCAGTCCGACCTCATAACTGTCTCAAAGCCAGGCTTCAAGCCTCACTCAGTCAGTACCTTCCAATCTCACTTACAATGCTCTAACATATGAAAATCAGCTCAAACCAATGATAATATAAAATAAACTAGCAACTTACGAGACTGAGGCATGAAACATATACTATAACAGGACTGAGTACATGAAAGCAATAATCACAGATAGAGACAACAATAATCGACCATTCCAGTCTAAACACATCGGCGTGAAGCCTTAACATTTATACTTAGCATGATTTCTACTTCGTTCAAGGTAATTACCACCTTCACAGTACAATATCAATCTGAGATAACCAGTAGACAGTGCCATGGGATGAGCCAGGCTACAAATATTCGGTAAATGCCCGCATGCCCGTCACTTGGAAAGTTCATCACCTTAATTAACAGCAATTATCAAATAGTTTGGGGTTTCGAACCCTCAGTTCCAAGTTTGGAAGCATTACTTACCTCAAAACCGGCTAACACACTACTCCGCAGTGCCCTTGCCTCTAAATTCAGCCTCCGAGTGCTCCAAATCGACCAACAATCAGATGTATATCATTATAATATGCTAAGGAACTAATCCCAATCGAAATGTATCAAAAATACTCAAAAATCCCGAAATTGGTCAAACCCAACCCCCGGGCCCACGTCCGGAAATTCAGAATTTTTTATACCAACCTGTTCTTCGTCATCTCGCGAGTCTGTACATATAAAGAACACCAAAATCGGACTTCGTTTGACTCCTCAAATTGACCCTTAAAGGTCTCATAATCTCAAGCCCAAAAATCCAATTTTTCTACTGATTTTCCATGAATTTACACTGGTTTTATGTTCTATAATCATCCATGATCGATTTTTAATAATCAAAATACTTACCTCTATGAAGAACAAGGATTTCCCTCTTCAAAATTCGTCCCCAAAGATCTTTTCCGTACAACAATTGTGTAAAATAAGGTTTAAGTCGCGGAAGGGTTTATTTAAATATGCCCAGTGATTTCTTCACCGCGATCGAGGCAAAAGCCACGCGATCGCGATTCATGGAAACTCAAATCCACGCGATCGCATCCCATCACACGCGATCGCGAAGCACACTGACCAGCCCCCACGCGCACCCCTATATCCCTAGGCGACCGCAACATGCCCCACGCGATCGCACTTCTCAACCTGCTCAACCTCTGCGATCGCGAACACACCTATGCGATCACAAAGAGTAAAATTCTTCCCCTCACAAATTTCACTAGGCGATCGTGACTCTCCCTACGTGATCGCAGTGAAGGAAAACCTGCTGCACAAAAACCAGAAAACCAGCAATTTACCTAAGTCCAAAAATGCCCGTTAACCAACCGAAATCAATCCCGAGCCCCTCGAGACCCCAACCAAAGTTACCAACACATCCCATAACATCATTCAAACTTATTTGCACTCTCAAAACACCAAAACTAACATCAAAACACCAAATTTACATCGGATTCAAGCCTAAGAACTTTGGAATTTCTAAAATCCTCCAGCGATGCCGAAACTATCCAAAACCACTCCGATTGACCTGAAATTTTGCAGACACATCCAAAATGACATTACCAACCTGTTCCAACTGTCGGAATTCCATTCTGACCCCGATAGCCTATTTTCCACTATCGTCCGGAAATCGCCAAAAACTAGCTTTCGCCAATTCAAGCCTAATTCTACGCCGGACGTCCCAAAATTATTCTGAACACACTCATAAGTCCCAATTCACCTACTGAAGCTATTTGAGCCATAAAATCCGCATTCCGAGGTCATTTCCCAATAAGTCAACTCTCAGTTGACTTTTCCCATTATAAGGTTATCTTTAAAGACTAAGTTACTTAATTCTCATTTAACCATTCCGATTTTAAGCCTATTGACTCTAACACATTAATAATAGAATAAGCAATCCATGACAATTCAATGACAACAATAAAAATGCAAGTTCTACGTAACAACAAACCGGGTCGTTACATGTCCACCCTTATCACTCCTTGTTGCGGTATGCAACCCACTCCCACCAGACATATCATATCATTTTATTTATGAAAACTCTCACAAGTCAGGACAAGCCTTTCACAACATTTTTGTCTCAACAATTGTAAACAGATCAAGTTTCACTTTAAATAACAGTAAGAGCAGAACATGAAATAATGACAAAAGAACAATGAGTGTTCCAGCCTTTAATTTATAAACAGTAAAACATGAATATTCTCCCTTATCGCTCCTTGTTGTGGAGTGCAGCCTAATCCCACATGTCCACCTTATTGTTCCTCCCTATATATATATCACCCTTATTTCTATTGTTGCGGCGTGCAACCCGATCCCACCTGTCCACCTTTATCACTCCTTGTTGCGGCTTGTGTGATGACCCAAGGGGTCATTTTATGAATTAAGACGCCGTTCTAGGTTTACTAGCTATAAAAAGACTAATTTTAATTACCTCGATTTACATGCATAGTCCGGGCGTAAAATCGAAAAGCTTTTATGTGAAGATATGAGAACTAGTAATTTTTAGAATTTAGAGTTTAGTTTTAGTTGACTTGAATCAACATTTTGGGTAAACGGACCCAGTATTTCATGTATCTATGCTCCGAAAATATCATGGTGACCCGTCCCACGTATTAGATTTTAGCTCTGTCCAATATGACAAATATTTGACTTATGAGGAGGAGCCGGTAGCCATTTTAGACCGGCAGGTTCGTTAGTTGAGATCAAAGAGTTACCCTTCAGTTCGAGTTCAGTGGAGGGGTCAACCTGTTGAGGCAACTACTTGGGAGTCCAAGTCGGACATGCAGAGTAAATATCCACACTTGTTCGCCAATTCAGGTAATTTTCTATGTCCGTTCGAGGACGAACGTTTGTTTTAGAGGTGGAGATTGTGATGACCCAAGGGGGAATTTTATGAATTAAGACTCCGTTCTAGGTTTATTATCTATAAAAAGACTAATTTTAATTACCTCGATCAGTCCGGGCGTGAAACCGGAAAGCTTTTATGTGAAAATATGAGAAATAGTAATTTTTAGAATTTAGAGTTTGGTTTTAGTTGATTTGAGTCAACATTTTGAGTAAATGGACCCGGATCTGTGTTCCGAAGATCCCGGGAGGTCCGTAGTAAAATATGGGACTTGGGCGTATGCCCGAGACTGAATTCCGAGGTCCCTAGCCTTAGAAATCAATTTTTGAAAGAAATTATTTTGCTGGATTTTTAATAAAATAAAGAAATGAATTAATGCTTGAAACCGTTAGTATCGGGTCCGTATTTTTGGTTCCGGAGCTCGATACAGGTTTGTTATGATATTGACATCATGTCTGTAAAATTTGGTAAGAATCGGAGTTGATTTGACGTGATTCGGACATCTGGTTAAGAAATAGTGAAAGTTGAGCATTCTTGAGAAAAATGATGAGTCTTGAGGTTAAATCCATGGTTTAAATGTTGTTTTCATGATTTGATCGCACGATCAAGTCCGTATGATATTTTGAGACTTGTGTGCATGTTTGGTTTAGAGCCCGGAGGGCTCGGGTGAGTTTCGGATAGGCTACGGAGTATTTGACTTACGAGAACTCAGCCGGTGCACCAGTTCTGGTGTGCCCGCACCTGCGAGCCTTTGGTCGCAGGTGCGAGCTCGCAAATGCGAGCAGGAGCCCACAAGTGCGACACAAGCCCAGGTCCCCTTCTTCCACAGATGCGGGATTTCCTCCGCAAAAGCGGGACCGCAGAATAGGAGAACCTTCCGTAGGTGTGGCCCCCCAAAGCCCAATCCGTTTCCAAAGGAGCAGAAGCCTTCCGCACGTGCAATTATCACAGGTGCGACCCAAGCACCGCAGGTGCGACCCAAGCACCGCAGGTGCGACCCAAGCACCGCAGGTGCGAAGGTCGGGCTGTGAGTTCACTTAATTAGAACCCCAACCCTATTTTCTCCGTATTTTCGAACTAAGAAGACCTAAGGACTATTTTCTTCATCAAAGTTCATCCCCAAAGTGTTGGTAATCAATTATAAACTTATCTCTTTCAATTACCCAATGATTTTCATAACGTTTCAATCCAAAATCAAGAATTTTCACGGTAAAAATTAAGGGTTTGGGTAGAATTAGGAAATTTTGTAAAAATTGAATTTTGACCTCGAATTGGGGTCGGATTTCGAAACTAATTGCATATTCGGGCTTCGGGGTGAATGGGTAAACGAAATTTTATCCGAACCCCGAGTTTGGACCAAGCGGGCCCGGGTCGGGTATTAACTTTTTTTATATAGAGAACTTATGAAAACTATAATTTTTCAATAAATTTGGTTCCTTTAACATTAATTAATGATATTAAACTAATTATGATTAGATTCGAGTGTGTTGGAGGTGAATTCGAAAGGAAAAGCAGCAATTGAGCAGTGAGTGGCTTGCGGAATTGAGGTAAGTGTTGTGTCTAACCTTAGCTTGAGGTAATAGGTATTGTATGACTACTAGTTACCTGTTTGTTTGTTAAATCCAATGTATAGGTGAGGTGACGAGTACCTATACGTTGTGTTCAGGTCATACCATGAGAGTAAATGCTATTTCTTGTTATTCTGGTTGTCTTAAAGCCCATCATCTATGATTATTATTGTTAGTGAAATGTCGAAAACATTGAGTTGAGATTGAAATGATAAATGATGATAGTAACCATGATGAAATATTGATTTGTTGTGAAATTCCTTTGAGAACATTGAGTTGAGATTGAAATATTAAATGGTGATAGAAATTATGATAAAATATTGTTTCTCATGAAATCCCCTTTTATGTTGTTGATGATTTGATGAGATTCTGAGGAGGAGTGTAAAGCACAAAGGGTAATGTCGTGCATGACTTATTTATAAGGTAAGAAAGAGAGTAAAGCATGAAGGGAGATGCCGTGCAAATTCTTAATTATAGTTTGGTAAGGATGAGAGTAAAAGCACGAAGGGTGATGCCATGTATTCTATTTATTATTTGGCGAGGCTGAGAGTAAAAGCACGAAGGGTGATGCCGTGTAAGTTTACGTTCTATCTTTAATTGCTAAAATTATTGTTGATCACTATCTGTGTTTGCCTTATTGTTTTCCTCATTCCTTATGTTGAAAATTCCCTATCGCATGCTCCCTTCCCATTAATTGTTGTTTACATCCTTTAATTGCTATTATTTCCTGTTAGCATGATTTCGATGTCTAGGTTTTATGTGGTGTCTTATCTTAGACTCGTCACTACTTCGCCGAGGTTAGGCTCGACACTTACTCAGTACATGGGGTCAGTTGTACTGATACTACACTCTGCACTTTTTTGTGCAGATCCAGGTACCGGCCAACGTTAGGAGATCTTAGTAGCCGATATCATCATTTGGAAATACGAGGTAGATCTGTTGGTGTCTGCAGATTCCTGGAGTCTTCTCTTAGTTTTATAGAGACTGTTTTATTACACTCAAAACAGATACATTCTTTCTTTCAGCCCATTATTTGTAGTATTATTAGTAGTTCGTGAATTGTGACACCAGACCCTGGGGTAGTCTTATAGTTATATATATTTAGTCCGTGGTTCGGGTCATTTATTCGTTTATTATTTTATCCATGAATTTATGCATTTGAATTAATAAAGTTAGTTTATTTCTGAATTGTACGGTTGCAGCTAAATAGACTTTAAAAAAATATGGTTGATTAATTTCTAACATTGGTTTGCCTGGAAAGTATGGTGTTAGGCGCCATCACGATCCCGTGGGTTGGGAATTTGGGTCGTGACAGCATGCAACCCGCTCCCACCGGACAAATCACATATCATATCACTTTATTTATAATAAAGTTTCACAAATCAGATTTCCAAACCTTTCATAATACTTAAATCTCAATTATCATAAACAAGAAACTCTACTATTCAGAAATTTCACCAATTATCACTACATAGCGAAACCAAATAAAATGTATAATGTAACACTGACAACCAGCTCAACCAGATGTACCACAATGTGACTAAGGAACAAATAACACTTCATCCAGCTCAATCCTTATGTATCATAACAAAATCAAGGGAACATCCAAACACTTCCACAATACTTGAGACAATACTTAACCATAAGTTAACGAATCCAAATAGCCATGTAAATATCAATGATCATAAAACAATTAAGCGAGGAAGCAAATAATTGGAAACGGGGAAAGGGATCATATTAAGTAGATAATTTGGGGGTGCATAGATATTCGTCGTCTCACCTATACTCCACATACATGTAATTTCAAATAGCAATTAAGTTGGGATTCCTATTCCCTCAAGTCAGGGTTAAACCAAGCACTTACCTCAAATTCGCAGGCCACTCACTACTCAATTACCGTTTTTTCCTTTAGAATTTGCTTCTAACCCGCTCGAATCTAATCATAATTAGTTCAATATCATTAATTTATGCTAAAGGAACTAACTTTACTGAAAATTTATAGTTTTCCTAAGTTTTCTAAAAAAAGTTAATACCCAACCCCGGGCCCGCTTGGTCCAAACTCGGAGTTCGGACCAAATTCCGTTTACCCATTCACCCCGATCCTGAATATGCAACTAGTTTTGAAATCCGACCCGAATTCGAGGTCAAAATTCGATTTTTACAAAATTCTCTAGTTCTACCCAAACCCTCAATTTCTACCACGAAAATTCTTAATTTTTTATTTAAAAGTGATGAAATATATTGGGGTAATTGAAAGAGAAGAGTTTAGGATTATTTACCAACACCTTGGGGATGAATTTGTGTGAATAAAGTCGCCTCTAGGTCTTTGTAGTTCGAAAATAGGTGAAATATAGGTTTTGTCCGAGTTTTAAAACATATTTATATGACTGGGCAGGCCTTCATCGCGTTCGCGATGGGTCAGGCCCAATCGCCTTTGCGCTCGCAGGGTCTTGAACGCATTTGCGTAGAGCTAGGCCCAGTGGCCTTCGCGTTCGCGGCCAGGTGACCGTGTTCGCATAGAGTAATCGGCTCCCTCTCCCCCATGCCCACTTAACACATCGCACACAGAAAATAAAGTTTACTTGCAAATTTAGAGAACCTACATACTAAGCCTAATACGTCATATGCATATTGATATGGTATTCTGAGTGGAGTATTTTTGTAAAAAATTGTAAAATTATGATTTTATATAGTTATTAATATTACTATTTTCGAATATGCTTTAAATTTTACACATATATAATATGAGAAAGTTTACGAGATTTTATTTATTGTAAAGATATAAATTATTTTCTCACAAGAAAAGAAGGTTATCTTTTTACAATTATAAGAATTAAGCGTATGAAAATTTTATATGAGATTAGGAAAATTAAAAGTTGAGAAAGTATATGCATTTTTACATGGATGTTTTAATGAAATAATAGTGTATAAATTTATTTTACATGGTACTACATGACCATAATAGTACGGTGTATAGAGTGTATTAAAAATAAGTAGAATTTTAAGTAATTTGAGATAATTCCTAATTATGTGGGTAATTGGTAATTGTCTAAAAACAACTTGGATAAGAACATCACGTGACATAATTTGGCTTAGGAAAATTATGACTCATGCCTTCATTAGAATAGGTGGCAACGAGAGGGAGTAGTGGTGTCACAAAAACTAGCTTTCCTGAATTTTTGATGTAAACATTGTCGGCACCTCTCAACCATAGATATATAGAGGCTATGGTTCCATTCCAAATTTTGGTACGATAGTTTCATCGGAGTCATTCATAAGGATTTGGGGCTTAGAACGTTATATATCTGGTGAACTATTCAGATAATCTTAATTACCAACTTATCCTCTGAGAACAAGTAAAGAAGAAGAAATGTGGCAATCTGCAGAGGAGCAGAAATTTGACGAAAGAAGGCTAGTAAGCCATGTTTAGCCCCTTGGAATTAGTTGTGAATAGATGTTTATAAATCCTTTGATTAAAAAGTGCTTGATGATCCTGTATAACTCCATCTTTAGTAGTACTACTATTGACTAGATTCTTTCACATTGCTAGATATGTACTACACTCAAATATCTCTTAAAGAGCCTACAATATATTCAGATTCACAATCATTGGACTTTTGTTAATCCAATTAATACCAATCCAAATCACGTAGTCTATTTAGATATCTTCCTATGCCTGCTTTATATCAACTTTTAGAGCACATCCAAGCGCGCTTAACTTATAACAATTTAAAACTCGATCCGATGTATGATTTACCAACAATCATGTTGCTTAGAAAGTCAAAATTTTGGAAATTTGGACTGGTAGTGGAAATTTTGATATCGAGGTCGGATTTCAATTCCGGAAGTTGGAGTAGGTCCGCAATGTTGAATATGACTCATGTGCAAGACAACCTGATTACTCCTTGCCTGTGTAGATTTTGTCTCAAGTATATCATAAAAAATTTTCCTACTCCAGGTATGTTAAGGCTATCCCTTCTTTCTTTTGGTAGTATCCAAGTAACGATATGTAAACGTAATGCTATTCCATAAGCGGTTCAAATCTTAGCAGTTAAGGATGTCTATGTTATTCATTCCTGTAAAATGATATTCAAGCATGCCCAAGTATGTATCTAGTCCCCTATTGAGGTATTTGATAAAGATGTTAATGTTTATAATATAGTAATACATGCATCTTCATGCATATGCATTTACCACCGGTTGGGCAGTCATACAATTACCACCGTGTGAAGATCGGTCGGGCAGTTACCACCGGTTGGGCAATTATGTTTCATCATTTGCCACCGATTGGGCAGTCATACATTCACCACCGTGCGAAGGTCAGTCGGGCAGTTATCACTGATCAGTTGGGCAGTCATGCATCATACGATATGGATAATAGAGATAGTCTCAAGGAAAAGTAATATATATATATATGTATATATATATATATATATATATATATATATATATAATAAGTATGCATATACGGCGGCACTTCAAAGATTCAGGTTGATTCTTATATGTCTTTAATTAATGTTGACTTACTATTATGTTTTAGTTCTGCCTTACATACTCAGTATATTATTCGTACTAATGTCCTTTTGTTGGGGACATTGCGTTCATGCCTGCAGGTATAGATAATTTGTTTGACAAGCCCTCATAGTAGACGATATTGGCATTCAGCGAAGGATCGGTAAGACTCCACCTCATTCGGAGTGCAGCCGAGTCTATAAGTCATCGTGTCAGAGTTTTGCTACAGACATATGGGTAGGCGGTACCCTGTCCCATTCTATGTCAAATAATCTTAGAGGCTTTGTAGACACAAGTTTATTATGTACAGTATGTCAGAAGCCTTGCCGGCCTATATGTATTTATGTTTTAAGAACGATAGTTTATTGATACATTGTTGCCCACTTATAGTTATACATTACGAGTTGTGGCCATATTGTCCCACGATAGTTACGAAAGGAATGAGTTCGGCTAACTCGACCTATATATGTTCTAGTTTTGGTCGAACGATCATGAGTTACATAGTGGTTCGCTCGGGCCAGTACGACACTGGGTGCCAGCCACGCCTCCCCAAGTTCGGGGCGTGCAAAGTGGTATCAGAGCCAGGTCGTGCCCTAGGGAATCTACAAAGCCGTGCCTAGTAGAGTTTCACTTATGGGTGTGTTGTGCGCCACATTTATAATTGAGAAGCTATAGGGCATTTAGGAAATGTTACCCTTCTTCTATTTCCAACTGAATCGTAAGAAGTCAATATGAAGTTTTCGCCAGGTTTTGTATGCACCAGAGATAGAACATTAAGGCGTAATTTCTACTTATATGGAAGGGAAGTTATGAAAGAAAGATACGATGCAAGATTAAAAGATAAGTAACGTAAAGGTGAAGAATATTGGAGATACTCAAGTACAAAAGGTTGTAAATAGTCGAGATTTCGGACAAAGTTGGTTTTTAGTTTAGTATACATAGGAGACCTTAGAGATTTTTTTTTGTAAATCTCAAAGAGTTAACATTCGAGGACGAATGTTTTAAAGGGGAAAAGGATGTTACATCCCATAATTAATATTAGAATTAGTCGTAGTAATCCATATGAGCTAGAAGGGATTAAGACCCCGTAAGTTTCAACTTTGGAATTACCAGTTCTCTAATATCTTTGAGAATTGTTCATTCACTTTTGGGCTATAGCTTCTACTCTCCATCAAAATGACATATATATTGATACTATTAACTTGATTGAATGCAAATATGCTCTTGTTAGTAAAGAAAAAAAATAGTTTTGTACTAGACGTTGGCCATTGCAGCTGTCATTATTCAAATACGAAAAATATTAGATATCTTTCAATATTGTGTTCGTAATGGCGCTGTCTGCAAGACATATACACTTATAAATGATTGCAGACATATTTAGGTCAAAATTATTGCTTTCTTTGTTAAATAAGATTTATATTACATTTGTGTATTCTATAAAAAGATAAACTAAGATAATATCATGTAGAAAATAAAGTTTACTTGCAAATTTAGCGATATACTAAGCCTAATACCATCATATGCATATTGATATGGTATTTTGAGTAGAGTATTTTTGTAAAAAGCTGTAAAATTATGATTTTATATAGTTATTATTACTACTTTCGAATATGCTTTAAATTTTACACATATATAATATGAGAAAGTTTACGAGATTTTCTTTATTGTAAAGATATAAATTGTTTTCTCACAAGAAAAGAAGGTTATCTTTTTACAATTATAAGAATTAAGCGTATGAAAATTTGTAATTTTTATATGAGATTAGGAAAATTAAAAGTTGAGAAAATATATATGTTTTTACATGGATGTTTTAATGAAATAATAGTGTATGAATTTATTTTACATGGTACCACATGACCATAATAGTACGGTGTATAGAGTGTATTAAAAATAAGTAGAAGCTTAAGTAATTTGAGATAATTCTTAATTATACGGGTAATTGTCTAAAAACAATTTGGATAAGAACATCACGTGGCATATTTTGGACTAGGAAAATTATGACTCGTACCTTCAATAGAATAGGTGGCAACGAGAGGGAGTAGTGGTGTCACAAAAACTAGCTTTCCTGAATTTTTGATGTAAACATTGTCGGCACCTCTTGAACATAGATATATAGAGGCTATGGTTCCATTCCAAATTCTGGTACGATAGTTTCATCGGAGTCATTCATAAGGACTTGGGGCTTAGAACGTTATATATCTGGTGAACTCTTCAGATAATCTTAATTAGCAACTTATCCTCTGAGAATAAGTAAAGAATAAGAAAAGTGGCAATCTGCAGAGGAGCAGAAATTTAATGAAAGAAGGCTACTAAGCCATGCCTGGCCCCTTGGAATTAGTAGTGAATAGATGTATATAAATCCTTTGATCAAAAAGTACCTGATGATCCTGTATAACTCCATCTTTAGTAGTACTACTATTAACTAGATTCTTTCACATTGCTACATATGTACTACACTCAAATATCTCTGGAAGAGCCTACAAGATATTCAAATTCATAGAGAATCTATCATTGGACTTTTGTTAATCCAATTAATACCAATACAAATCACGTAGCCTATTTAGATGTCTTCCTATGCCTTCTTTATATCAACTTTTAGAGCACATCCAAGCACGCTTAACTTATGACAATTTAAAACTCGATCTGATGTATGATTTACCTACAATCTTGTTGCTTAGAAAGTCGATTTTTTGAAAATTTGGACTGGTAGTGAAAATTTTGATATCTGGGTTGGATTTCGATTCCAGAAGTTGGAGTAGGTCCGCAATGTTGAATATGACTCATGTGCAACAACTGATCACTCCTTGCCCATGTAGATTTTGTCTCAAGAATATCATACAGATTTTTCCGTACTCCAGGTATGTTAAGGCCATTCCTCCTTTCTTTTGGCATAATCCAAGTAATGATACATAAACGTAATGCTATTCCATAAGTGGTTCTACTCTTAGCAGTTAAGGATGTCTATATTATTCATTCTTGTAAAATGATATTCAAACATGTCCAAGTATGTATCTAGTCCCCTATTGAGATATTTGATAAAGATGTTAATGTTTATAATATAGTAATACATGCATCTTCATGCATATGCATTTACCACCGGTTAAGCAACCATACATTTACCACCGTGCGAAGGTCGGGTGGGCAGTTACCACCGGTTAGGCAGTTATGTATCATTATTTACCACCGGTTGGGCAGTCATACATTCACCACCGTGCGAAGTCCGGTCGGGCAGTCATGCATCATACGATATGGATAATAGAGATAGTCTCAAGGAGAAGAAGTATATATATATATATATATAATAAGTATGCATATACAGTGGCACTTCAAAGATTTAGGTTGATTCTTATATGTCTTTAATTAATGTTGACTTACTATTATGTTTTAGTTCTGCCTTACATACTCAGTATATTATTCGTATTGGCGTCCTTTTGTTGGGGACATTGCATTCATGCCTGCAGGTATAGATAATCAGTTTGACGAGCCCTCATAGTAGACGAGATTGGCATTCAGCGAAGGACGGTAAGATTCCACCTCATTCGGAGTGCAGCCGAGCCTATAAGTCATCGTGTCAGAGTTTTGCTACAAACATATGGGTAGGTCGGTACCCTATCCCATTCTATGTCAAATAATCTTAGAGGCTTTGTAGACACAGGTTTATTATGTACAGTATGTCAGAGGCTTTGCCGGCCTATATGTATTCATGTTTTAAGAATGATAGTTTATTGATACATTATTGCCCACTTATAGTTATACATTACGAGTTATGGCCATGTTGTCCCATGATAGTTACGAAAGGAATGATTTCAGCTAACTCGACCTATATATGTTCTAGTTTTGGTCGAACGATCATGAGTTATATAGTGGTTTGCTCGGGCTAGTGCGATACTGGGTGCCAGCCACGCCTCCCCAAGTTCGGGGTGTGACACCAATGCCTCCAGGACCATAGGTAAGGGACGTGTAATGGAAGAATAGGACACGAGTTAGAATTGATTAAAGCGTTTTAGGTAAAAACTTAAAGATAGTAATCGTGTAGCAGGAGATGATAGTTTGTGCCCGCTGAATAATATGAGTAATACCCTCGTCTTGGGGGAGTTACGAAGTATTATTTATATTGCACGGGGTGATCCTATAGGCTAAAAAACTTAGTCCCCCCCATCCCTATTAAATAATTCTTCCGCTTTATTTATAAGACGAATTCACATAAGTTAAGTTCGGCTGGGACCCACCATTGTGGACCTCGAGGGATGCCTAACACCTTCCCCTCAAGGTAATTTGAGCCCTTACCCGATCTTTGGTGAGGCAAATAGCATTAATTGAGTCATTTTCAATAGGTGACCTAACACACCTTAATCTGTTAGGTGGTGACTCTCTCTCAATAACCAATTCTTTTCCCTTCTCAAAAGGAGTTGTCAAATGTCGAAATCTGATTTCGTGAGAAAAAGGGGCGCGACAGCATGGCGACTCTGTTGGGGATATCTTTAGTCTCTTACCTTAACAAACTTGGTTTGTGAATTAGTCTTTCTCAATAAGCATGTCTTTATTATTTTTCTAATACTTGAACATCCCGCTCCCATTTACCCT
Organism: Nicotiana knightiana; assembly: GCA_005239525.1. Classification (NCBI taxonomy): domain Eukaryota; kingdom Viridiplantae; phylum Streptophyta; class Magnoliopsida; order Solanales; family Solanaceae; genus Nicotiana; species Nicotiana knightiana. Next base: position 35,282 of record ML418827.1, on the reverse strand, counting down.
TTGTTATTGCAACATGCACACCCCTTTCCCATTTTCCTTTATATGAGGTTACTTGCCATCCTTCGCTTAATCTGGTTGCAACATGCATTTCCCATCATTATTTCAATTATTCTCACTAAATTCACTCTTTAAATTTTGTCATGTCTTTCCCGTTTTATCGCTATTTCATTAAACGAACTAACTCATTTTTTGTCTTCTTTATTTCTTGTCTTTACAATTATTAAATATCGGATTTTATCGCTTTCATCATGCAAAATACTTGACAACTTGTTATTTTTCTTTTGCATAAATACACGCTCGACATCATAATCCACTCGTGCGTAATCAATACCATTGCGACACTTGATGAGTCTATGCTCTTCCTATATTACCCTTTTTAAAATTTGGAAAGGCTTATTTGCGGTAAAACTAGTCGATCAGCGGTGCAGTCGATGGTTCTGTGCCTTTCCCTCTCAAGTTGTCCGTTTGAGGGTACCGGTCTAGACTTCTATAAACCTTACTATGATAATAACTATACATGCATCATGCTCAAACCTAGTAAGCGTTAATATGTTGTCTGCATAATGACCTTCTAAGGAAAAGCCTTATCCAAAGACCATCGAGATTTCCATAATCCCAACGGGCACAGTCACGATATGTGCATTATTTGGAGAAAACATGCCGATATGCTAATCATTAATGTGTAAGTAGTCGAACCCGGATGGGGAAAAGATCTAACTTTGTTTATTCTGTAGAAAATGAGGCACGAAGTCCCCAGGTTCGGCATGGTCCGAAACATACCACCTTTATTGCTAGATTTGTGGGAAAAACTTTCGCCATGCCATAAAAATCATGTAAAGAGGGTTCTCGAAAATCTACCCTCCTTGTTAGACATCCATCCAAATAACATATTGATCGAGGCTGCTACCATGTTCTGGGATGGAGAAAGGGTCGTATTCCATTTTGGTAATGTAGAAATGACTCCCCTCCTGGAGGAAATATGGGGTTTCGCTGGGTTACCCTGGGACAGACCTGGTTTGTTGGTGCCAGAAAATCGCACTCTTATGGGGTTTCTGAAAATGATAGGTCTGAGAAAGAATGATGATCTAGTCTTCCTGAAGAAGTCCTACATACCTTTCGACTTCCTCTACGAACGATATGGACAAAGCAAATCCTACCGTATTTTTCATGATGAATTCTCCACCACTTCCCTGGGTTGGACGCATCGCCGGGTTTTTGTATTCGTCGTCTACTTTCTAGTTATTATAGTGTTTCCAATCCAAGGAGACATGATTCACACTAGGTTGGCTATGGTAGCCAAGGCTTTAATCGAAGGAATTGAGGGACAAACATACACTATTGTCCCAATGATCATAAAAAAAATGTACCGAGCTATGGACCGTTTCAAGAAGGGGTTCTGACATTTTGAGGGTAGCAATACACTATTGCTACAGATTTGGTTGTTGGAGCATCTTCAAAAAGGCCAGTATCGTCAGGAATTTCCATGAAGACCTTGGAATGACCACATAGTTTTCCATCATCCAAAAAGAATGACCTTCATCCCAGATAGGTTTACACAACCGGAGAACGTTATAGATTGGGTACACTTTTTCAGCAATCTGACCGAGGACAGGGTCCATTGGATGTTTGAGTGGTTCCCTACTATCGAAATCATCATCAGATCCAGAGATGTTCCATATTTGGTTCTAATTGGTTTGAGGGGAATATATCCCTATGTTCCTATCAGGGTCATGAGACAAGCTGGGAGAAAACAAGTCATACCGCGAGTCTCCAAAATGAGTCATTACAAAGCAGATTTTCAAGATGATGCCATCTCGTACAAATGTGAGGCCCAACATATGTGGCATTTGAAGATTATTGTGGAAAAGGATATCCCATTGAGACGAATCGATACCACGTAGGTCATGTGTATTTCTACCTATCGTGGTTGGAGGATAGCATAGCAGGAATAGTCGAGCCAGGGATTGGTCGAGGAAACAGGGTCATAGATGAAGCTGCCGAATCACAGGTGAAGTATAAGAGGTTGTGCAAAAGAATCCCTGAGTCTGAGGCCAGGCATCTGGAACAGCACAAGGTAAACATGGAGTCAATTAACGAGTGGAGGGAAATGGCTACAAAGTCGACGGAAAGTTTGGAATATATGGAGCAGGATCTAACGGAACTGGAAGGAAAGATTAGGAAAAGGGTCGTAGACTGTCAGAATGCAGAGGGAAACGAAGGAGGACACCTAGCAAGGGCGTATCTGCTGTTGGACACGCGCGACCTGGGAAATCTGATTGATGGGGCCAAGAAGGCCAAGCCTGGAGAAGGTCTCTCCGGGACCAAGTAGATTAGAATTATTTGTTTTTCTAGAGTCGTTTTAGAACTCGAATGTAATAAGGCAATTTCCATTAGTGACTCATTTATTTATTGTCGTTTTTAAAGGTTCAACTTATTTATTACATTAATGAAATGAGGCAATTATCGGCATTAAGTTTCTCCAAATCTACGTGTTACTAGGCCTCCCTCGTGTACAACGAGGTCCCCAGATTAGGACGTGAATTTTATAATTCTGCAATATATGTTTAAATACTGCAAATGTCTTTTTAAAACCCATGCTGACTTGTTTAACTTTTTGTTTTTATTTTGATTATTCCCATCCCCTAAGGTTGGTTCGCACATACTGGCATCATCAGCATACCATACCAGATCCAGAGGCCCTCCACTTCCTCCTCCTCCAAGTGATCCATAAAGTAAGGGACATGCTAAGATGGATGATATGAGTGGTATCCGGAAAGAAAATGTTGCGCACATAGAGAATGTTGAAACTTTAGATGGTCGGAATACTCCGACACAGAATGATTTGGTCGTACGACTGGAGCAGAAAATACTAGAATTGCGAGGGGAACTTGAGCAGGTCCGCAACTTGGCAAACCTCTCCCTCACCCTAAACATCTCAGACATTAACCGGCAAAACGTCCAGAACCCAGTACCTCCTCAAAACACACCAAACCAACGTCCACAAAATCCTCCCGCACCTCACCAATACGCGACCTCCCCAAAATCCTAAACCTCCACCGGTACCAACTCCCCCTCAACACCAATATCTCCCGACTCAGTATCCGCAAACCACTACCTACCATGCTCCTCAAAATACCCCACAACCTATTCTCAACCCGCAAAATTCAACCAATGAGTACCACTACACTCAAACCCCCGGTATACACCAAAACAACCCCATATACGTAGAAACCTTATCTCACTCCACTCAACCAGCCTCATACACACCTAAATCCGCCGAAAAATACCTGCTCATCAAGAATATGGCAGAAGAACTCAAGAAGCTCACAAGCCGAGTCCAGGGTGTCGAAGGAGGTAAAGGTATTAAAGGTTTGAATTATGAAGATCTGTGTATTCAGTCAGACGTAGAACTGCCGTAGGGTTACAAACCTCCTAAGTTCGAGATGTTTGACTGAACGGGTGACCCAAAGGTGCATTTAAGAACATACTGTGACAAGCTCGTAAGAGTTGGGAAGGATGAAAGGATTCGCATGAAGCTGTTCATCAGAAGCCTCACCAGAGACGCCTTATCCTGGTACATTAGTCAAAATCCCAAGAAGTGGGTTAATTGGGTAGGCATGGCATCAGACTTCATGGACTGATTCAGGTTTCATTCAGAGAACACACCGGTCGTCTTCTACATACAAAACCTCAAGAAGAAACCAAACGAGATTTTCCACGAGTATGCTACTCGATGGAGGTCAGAGGCTGCAAAGGTAAGGTCGGCATTGGAAGAAGAGTATATGAACAAGTTCTTCGTCAGGGCCCAGGATCCACAATACTATGAAAGGCTAATGGTCAATGAAAATAACAAATTCTCCGACATCATCAAACTTGGGGAAAGGATTGAATAAGGAATAAAGAGCGGGATGGTGACCAATTTTGAGGCATTACAGGCCTCGAACAAAGCATTGCAGTCAGGGGGTATATCAAAGAAGAAATAAGTAGGGGCCGTGATGGTATCCCAAGGTCCAAAATCTCCACTCACATACCAAACACCTCCACTCACATATCAACCTTCACCTCCCAGATATCCTCAATCCGCTACCGCTTACCATACTTATAACACCCAGCCAGCCTATTATCACTCACATCCAGCCCGCCAATACTATCGAAAACCCAGACCTAATTTTGACCGCAGACCACCCAGACAATACACCCTTATTGCTGAACCCATTGACTAATTATACGAAAGATGGAAAGTTGCCGGATATGTTACCCCTATTCCTGCTGTTGCCATGGAAAACTCTTCTCAATGGGTCAATCCGAACAAAACACGTGCATACCATTCCGGCATGAAGGGACATAACATCGATGAATGGCGCACTCTGAAGGATAAGATTCAGACATTGATTGATACTAAGGTCATACAAGCAAAAGAGGCCGCACCCAATGTCCGCAACAACCCTCTTCTGGATCATAGGGGTGGAGGAGTAAATGTGATAGAGACTGATGAAGAATGAGATCATGAAGGGTCAATTGGGCTTATTCGGGAAGGTGATGACCCTAAGAAACTTGCAGTCACACTCACTCCTATTGTGGTACAGATACATCCACAAGTCGAAGTTGAGGTAGCCGCATCAACACCGTTCGAAATTGAAGTAACAACACCTGCAACTGCACCTACTCCATTTGAAGTAGAAGTGACCACACCTTTCACAGTGACAGTAACATCTACACCCCCTTTTATTTCCAATGATGTACCTTGGGATTATGTTGCCGAAGCCAGGAGGAAATGAAAAGAAAAAATGGAAGAATCTGGTGCGGCGCAAGGGATGACCAGGACCAGTAGAATTTATACACTCAAGAATTTGGGAGGAACGAGTAAAGGAGTTGTTACCAAATAATCCATCATTGAAACCGGCCCAGGTGATCTTTGGAGAAAGGTGCGAGCGAGGGAATATTCTATGGTGGATCATCTCAACTAAACTCCTGCTCAGATATACATCATATCATTACTGCAGAATTCTGAGGCGCATAGGAATGCTTTGATGAAAGTATTAAATGAAGCTTACGTGCCTAACAACATCACCAGCGGGGAGATAACCGATATAGTGGGGCAAGTACTGGAGAGCCACAACATCACCTTTCATGAAGATGAGTTGCCACCAGAGGGATTAAGCCACAACAGGGCACTACACATCACGATGCAATGCGATGATAAATTTATTGTCAGGGTTTTGATAGAGGGAGGATCCAGCCTCAACATCTGTCCGCTAACAACTCTGAAAAGGTTGGGTAAAGGTTTGCATGAAATTCGAGCAAGGACTATCAAAGTGAAGGTGTTCGATGGGTCTCAAAGGGCCACAATTGGATAAACCAATCTATGCCCGCAAATGGGTCCGACTTGGTTTGATGTTGAATTCCAAGTGCTAGACATATCCGCCTCATACAATCTGCTGTTGGGACGACCTTGGATACATGCCGCTGCGGACGTGGCATCTACTTTGCACCAGGCTGTGAAATTCGAATGGAATCATCATGAGGTGATCATTCATGGAGACGGGAGTAATCCCATTTATACCAACCAAACCGTTCCGGTCATGGAGAATAAAAGGAAGTTGGATGGGGAGACTTATCACCGCATCAAGCACGTCAACACAATAGAGAAAGATAAGTGGTGGACCAACAAAATAGAAAGCATACTAGCATGGTCAGGGTATGAACCCGACAAAGGACTCAAGAAGAAACTCCAAGGCATTGCCAAGCCAATACAACTGAAACGTCACGGTACAACTTTTGGGCTTGGATATCAGTATACCTGACAAGAATATAATGATTGATCGCCGTTGTGGCATGGTCCCTATTACCCTCTTGAGCAGTCGATACCATATTTGAGCCAATCCTTTCATCAGGCTGACATGATGTAGGGGTCTGAAGAAGATGAAGTTCTAGCTGGTCTCAGGAACCTGTTCTTGGAAGACGAAGATATGGACTACAATGTGATAGTTGAGGAGGAGAAGGAAGAAGGCCTTATCATCTAGACAGTGGAGAGGGGAGCAGTTCCCAGGAATATGATCGCCACACCATCCAAGGCCAGACGAGTTCCGGGGTAGCATGGCTGCTAGTGTTATTTGAAAACAATTCTTTTAAGCATTTTGTTTTAAAAACATTTTTATTTCCTTTCAGTATTTGTTTTGGAAAACGTTGTTCGAAGTCATTTAAACACTGCTTTGTTTAACGTTTCAGCATTTATCAACAATTCGATGTTTTATTATCATTATCTTTCACATCTTTTCTCTACAACATTACTGTTTCCTACATTGATGAACCAACGACTGTGACATGTGATGAGCCAACGCAACATAAGGATAGTGATTCGGAAGAAATAGAAGAAGAAGAAGAAGATGTGATACCTAAGGAAATCGTCAGAGAAGTCGAGAATTTTGAGAACAAATCTATGTGCAACCTGGAAAAAACTGAGGTGGTCAACTTGGGAGATTCTGAAACCGTCAAAGAAACTCGCATAAGCATTCACTTGTCACCGACAGAAAAGGAAGAATACACTCGTTTCCTAAGAGAGTATGAGGACATTTTCACATGGTCATATGACGATATGACCGGGTTGAGCACATATATAGTGGCTCACAAGTTGCCTACCAATCTAATGTGTCCACCTGTAAAGCAGAAACTCATAAAGTTCAAACCAAGACAGTTCACACCAGGGTAGCTGGTGTTGAAACGGATCTTTCCACATCAAGATGAAGCGAAAGGGAAATTATCACCCAACTGGCAAGGCCCTTATATGGTTCACAGGGTACTAACAGGAGGAGCTATCATACTCGCAGAAATGGATGGAGAGATTTGTCCAAATCCTATCAATTCAGATGCAGCCAAAAGATACTATGTGTAAACTATTTGCATTTCTTCATATGATGTAATTGAACTACGCTTGACCTGATTCTCGTTTAAGAGAAGATACGTAGGCAGCCCTGTGGGTTCGGTCACAATTCAATAAAATTTCCATATTCCCCATAATCAGAAATTGGGGGAGAATTTTGAGGAGGACCCTCAAAATTCTGAAGCAAGTTCATCCAATGGCATCATATGCGGAATATCCAGGAGTTCGTCTAGATAACTGGGGCAGAATTTTGAGGAGGACCCTCGAAATTCTATGGCAAGAAGGTTGCATTGTCTCTTATAATGTCACATTTACGTGTTCATCTAATTTAGTTCTTAATTTGCATATTATTATGTTTTAAAAACAATACACACATAGTTTTTTGAAAAACTTTATTTCTAGCCAAATGCTACCTATGTGACTTGAACAGGATCCTCGGGTAGAGCGGAGCAAAGTAAGCAGACAAAGGCACGAACCAACCTCCCCCGCAAAACTCACAATTTTCTTTGGATGCAAGAACAAGTCATAACCACAAGTGTCTTCATAACAACAAAGCCGCCGGACATAAATATATCTCCAGCTAAGAAATATTTTGCTCCTACTTGCTATTTTTCCATTGCATGAGACTAAGTATTGTCTCAAATCTTTCACGAGGCTAAGCTCTGCCTCCTCATTTGCATAAGGCTAAGCATTGCCTTCTCCTTGCATGAGACTAAGCACTGTCTCAAATCTTACACGAGGCTAAGACCTGCCTCTTCATCTCCATAAGGCTAATCATTACCTTCTCTTTGCATGAGACTAAGCACTATCTCAAATCTTGCATGAGGCTAAGCCCTGGCTCATCCTTTGCATCAGTCTAAGCATTGCCTTCTCCTTGCATGAGACTAAGCACTGTCTCAAATCTTACACGAGGCTAAGACCTGCCTCTTCATCTCCATAAGGCTAATCATTACCTTCTCTTTGCATGGGACTAAGCACTGTCTCAAATCTTGCATGAGTCTAAGCCCCGCCTCCTCATTTGCATAAGGCTAAGAATTGCCTTCTCTTTGCATGAGACTAAGCACTATCTCAAATCTTGCATGAGGCTAAGCCCTGGCTCATCATTTGCATCAGTCTAAGCATTGCCTTCTCCTTGCATGAGACTAAGCATTGTCTCCAATCTTGCATGAGGCTAAGCCCTGCCTCTTTATGTGCATAAGGCTAAGCATTTCCTTCTCCTTGCATGAGGCTAAGCCCTGCCTCCCCATCTGCATAAGTCTAAGCATTACCTTCTCCTTGCATGAGACTAAGCACTGTCTCGAAATCCTGCATGAGGCTAAGCACTGCCTCTCTATCTGCATAAGTCTAAGCATTGCCTTCTCTTTGCATGAGACTAAGTACTGTCTCAAATCTTACATGAGTATAAGCCTGCCTCTCTATTATCATAAGGCTAAGTTCTTCCTTCCCAGCACGAGACTAAGCATTGTCTCTCTGTGCATAAACACAAATGTTGCTCTATCCTAAACCTTGCATTATTCTTTTCTTTCGGGGCTAAGCTCTGCACCCGATTCTACCCAAGACTAAGCTATGTCTTGATTATTATCTCCGGAACCATGTCCCTGAGTCTCATAGGCTGATATATAGCCAACTTGTCCAAAGGCGTCATAGTCCGAAGGCATCATCCTCATATCTCGAAGACACCATGACATGGCCTGAGGATCTCTTAATCTTGCACATCATTATTCAAAGGCATCATGGTTCGGAGGCACCATCTTCATAGCCCGAGAACACTATTTCATGGCCTGTGAATCCTTTACCGCACCATTTATGGCCCGGGACATCATGGTATAAGGACGTCATCCTCACCGTCCAAAGACAATATTCATGGTCTAAAGGGAATTTGCATCATATTTAAATTTACAAAAAATCTATATGCACATATTGCGTTTGAATTTGCAGGTGATCCGGAAGGTAACCGTTATCCTAACGGGAGCAATCTTCGCTCCAGTTTTCACTCAATACTCATATCCTCCAATTATTTCAAACGTAACCGATCATCATCCGTTACCTAGTCTCATTTACCCATAACCGTTTTCAAATACCAATTGATCATATTCGGAATATTTTGTCCGCTCTTACAAATAACTCAACCGGTTCGTTCCACCGTTGGATCCAGAACTATACAAGGCCTGATTCCTGTAAAACCAGGGATATGTAGGCAGTTCAAAAGCCAGAGTGCGGCCTATATCTTTCAAATCATCCCATTTGGTCAAAATCGGTCATCATTTATTTACCCGACAACTCTTTCATCCTTCCCGAGTAAAGAGAGGCAGCTGTTGATACCCAATTTTTCCCTCATATATTTGAAATATACATACATACTTTCAAAATAGTACATATGCATCATCATTTGATTTATAAATACATACAAGCATTTTTTTTTTAATTTTCTATAATTTTAAAAGGGTTTTTAAATCAATTTATTCCTACATTTTATTATATAAATACTCATTAGTTGCATCACAAATTATTTTATGATGATTTTATCATCTAACTTCATCATTTACACCCATATTAAGTTTTAAATATTTGTAATGCATTTGTTATAATTACATTTGCATTTTAAAGGCTAAAATTTCACATTTTGCAATAATAGCCCATATATACTTATAATTACTTTATTTATGCAAAAATAAACTTTTGTATTTTTATAGTGTTAAATAATTGTTATTATCCATATTTATTTACAAATAATATGTTTACTATTTATTTATCATTTTTTTTTACAAATTATTCATTAATTGAATTGGGTATTTAATTAATAGCCCCTAACTATTTTCAGACCACCCCAGCCCAACTACCTAAATACACTATCCCAATTCACCCATCCCAAACCAAATAACTCCCCTAACCCAATGTCTGTTTATGCCCGACCCAAATCCCTCCTTTAATCCTGGTCGTTGATCTTTCAAGATCATCGACCCTTATTCGCCCATTCCTTTTAATTAACCCACCCTCCCCAAACCCTAATCACTATCTCTAAACGGCCTCCCTTAAACTCCCTCCTCTCCTCCCCTCTGAAACCCTAAGCACCGTCACCCTAATCTCCCTTCGATTCCAACCAGATATGGAATTAATCGATGATCTTCTTACCTTATTTATCTTGTCTCGCTACTGGTTACTCGATTATGGCATAACATAGTGGCTTGCCTAACATGGAAAGCCTAATTCCCCATTTCCGAACCAAATCTGGTTCGAACTTCCTCCCTTTTCCATCTATGTTCATTCTTATACCTCATTGGGTACGAATCTCTGAGATTCTATTGGTTCTTTATTTACCATAAAAATTAGGGTTTAGATATTTTAAGATCTGTTTAAAATTTTTCTTATTTTTTGTTAAAAATCTTCTTTATATTTTCGCGTACCTGTCTATGAATATTTTTTGCAATTTCTTGTTAAAAATTTTCTGACTAATCTCATTTGCCCTAAAATTAAGGCTCAGATCTTAAAAAGATCTGTTCTGGTTCTATTTTGGTTGAGTATCTTCTTAACGTTCCTGTATATCTGTCTATGTGCATTCTATTTTCATGATATTGCTGACCAGTTTTATTTGCTCTAAAATTAGAGCTCACATTTGTTATGGTTCTTATTTTGTTAACATTTTTTCTTCAATATTTTTCTATATTTGTCTATGTGCATGTCATTTTGATTTTCCTTTGATTATTCCGACTAATTTTACATACCCCTAAAATTAGGGTTTCGATCCTTATTTTATTTTTCCTTACTGATTTTGTCTATTTATTTATGACTCTTGCCTTTAATTTAAGAGTCTTTGATTCCCAGACTTGTATGATTCCTTAAATCACTATGACTACAGTTTACGCGTTTATGCACTGTTATTTACGGCTTACCTTAATAATATTTTGAGTTCTTTCCTTAATTAGTTTATTGATTATTTCCGTCTTTATGCACCCTAGTCTATGATATTTAAACCCCTTCCCTCTTTCCCTTAAAAAAACCGAAGAACTTGAAACTACTTTCAGTACTAAAACTCTATACTCTATACTACTATTATATTCTGTTTTGAATCTTGGCCGGCTGGAAGCCAAGGCCAGAAATCTCCATTGTTGTTTGATGTTATTGATGATCGCTGCCTCATTGCTTAACCTTTCTCTGTTTCATTCGAACTAGTAAGTCACTGAAACCTCTCTACCATTTCAATTGTTCAATATGTTACTAGATTCCTTGCTCTATGTGTGTTAGACTTTTTTAACTTAGTAGACTAATTGATCGAACCTGCTTAATCATGCGTACTTAAGACTATCTTCAAGTATGTCTAATATCTTCCCCTAATATTGGTTCATCATGTATCTATTAGTTTGTTTTCGAATTTGTTAGTATGTCATTCCATTGACTCTGTGCTTATTATTCTATTAGTTCTTACTAATCACTAGTATGATGTTTGATTCATGATTGATCAGTAAATTTCTTCTATATAACTTGTTTTAATTTGAATCCTATATTGCCTTTGTGAAGCATGTTTTGGCTCTTGTTAAAGTTTCAAACTTCTCAGTTTCCAACTTATTAGTGTTTATCTCTGTTTCTGTGTGACTCTACCCCTAAGCCTGACTCCAAATCCTGCCCTGCACTCTTTTGAATCTCAAAAATCTTTGCTGAAATAATTTGAGTACTGTCCTTGGCCTTCTTGGTGTGAGCATTGCTCAGGGTTCATGAAGCCCTTGGGAAAACACACTAGAGGACTGAGCTTGGCATGCTTGTGCTTTAAAACAGAAGTGAGCCAATCACTTTGTGGTTCTATGAGCACTGGCTTTTTGGAGAAGTTGTGAATTGAAGGGCTTGATCCATATATTGTTTTAGGCCTGCTGAAGGCTTCCTATAGTTTACACACTTTGTAATTTATTCAGTTAATTTTGGTATGTAATAATTATTTGTAATAACAATTGGGGGTGATAATAAAATAGGGAAATGGGTTTATTTGATATTTTGTTGGTAGATAACATGCCTTTAGGTTTTCTGCTACTATTATGCTAGATAACATGCCTTTAGGTTTTCTGCTACTATTATGTTAGATAACATGCCCATAGGTTTTGTTTTATGCCCAGAAATCGTGTGCTAAAATTTGTCTAAATGTTTGAGTCTGCCATCGCATGTTAGAAAACCTGCTTATAGGGATTTTATTCTGTGAGTATACTATCTGTTTTGCTTCGCATGATTAAATACCATGCCTATAGGAAATGCAATAATCAATTTAAATTACAGTATACTCATATTTGTTTACTTAGAAATCATGTTTATAGGCCTTAATCAATCGTCACAATTGCCTAGTTAACATGCATGTCTTTAGGAATTAATAAACAGACTCAATCATTAAGAGTAGAACTCACGATTATAAGGATAACTATCATTTATGCCAATACCAAAAACAGAATCTGCCTAATGTTTTGCTAACTACCACTAAAAAGCATGCCTATATGAGTAAGTAATAATTCTGAACTTTTTTTGGTTGTCAACTGTTGAATAAGCCACCTAGATAACCTGCTTATAGGTTCAAATGCTCTAAATTGAAATCAATAGGCAATTACAGAATCACCTAGGAATTACTGTCAGCACGTTTACATTACAGAATTACCTATAGGTACTTTTCATAAACTGTCAGCATGTTTAATATCCAGAATCACATAGAAACCATGTCTATATAATTCAATAGCCTTAACTGTTAAAACTGCCAATACACCAATGTGTTCGCGTACATCTGCTGCCTTATGTGTGGGGGCTAAATTGAGCCTTTATCTGCTTCACTATGAAAAGTACAATATGTTTTGTATGTCGCTTAGTTTTACAATTTTGAGCAACCTAAGTTGAGTCTAGAACCATCCAAAAAATAGAGGTCCCAATGCCTCCATGACCATAGGTAAGGGACGGGTAGTGCAAGCATAGGATATGAGTTAGAATTGATTAGAGCGTTTTAGGTAAAAACTTAAAGATAGTAATCGGGTAGCAGGAGATGATAGTATGTGCCCGCTGAATAATATAAGTAACACCCCCGTCTTGGGGGAGTTACGAAGTATTATTTATGTTGCACGGGGTGATCCTATAGGCTAAAAAACTTAGGACCCCCCATCCCTATTAAATAATTCCTCCGCTTTATTTCTCAGACTAATTCACATAAGTTCAGTCGTGACCTACCGTTGTGGACCTCGAGGGGTGCCTAACACTTTCCCCTCGAGATAATTTGAGCCCTTACCCGATCTTTGGTGACGCAACTAGCATAACTTGAGTTATTTGCAATAGGCGCCTTAACGCACCTTAATCTGTTAGGTGGCTACTCTCTCAATAACCAATTCCTTTCCTTTCTCAAAATGAGTTGTCAAACATCGAAATCGGATTTCGCGAGAAAAAGGGGTCCGACAAACATAATTCAGGGGATTGGTGGAGAGTCTAAGGTACTTGACTTCTACAAGGCTTGATGTTACTCACGACATGCTCAAGTTTCGAATATCTTGGTTTAAGGGAGGCTGTTGGAAATTAAACCAAGATTAATTAGTATTCCTACGTCGTCTAGGATTTTGTATTTACCAGTTTATTTAATTTATGTTTAATTAGGATTCACAACAAAAAACATGTAGGAATAAGTTTTCTAGATTCTAGTCAATTTTAGTTTTGTAGTGTTATAAATAGGGGTACTACTACATATTATCTATTGGGGAGAGGTATCTATAATATAGAGAGATTCAAGAGTTTATGAGTTGTGAAAAAACCTCCCACCACATTCTCTCCCTAGTTTAATAAATTTCTTCTATATAGTCTTTGTCAAAATTTTTACTTGTGCCTAAAATTATTCTTGCGATGTTTCAATCCTTCAATTATGTATTAAAAAAGATTTCACTTCATTACTTTAACAAAGTAATCATAATTGATTTGACGAACTACAATAAAGTGATTTCAAGCGAACACTTTATGTTTAAAATATCAAAACCTTAAATAATTCAAAAGAAATTGCAAGAAGCACAACGTGACTCTATATCAATAAATTTAAATTTCATAATGCGCTTACTACTTTCTCTATGCACATCTCTGAAATCAATGTAAGTGCATATAACTTATTAATAAAACAATTGTTTTATCATAAAGAAAAGGGAAAAAGAAACACTTGGAAAACGTAAGGTCAAGGTCGATATTTTTAGAAAGAAACGAGGGCATTTGCGTGAATAAAAAAAAATCTCTGAGTGCAATTGAATATTTGAATTGATTGTGTTTGACAGTAAAAAATCTGCAGAAAAACTTTAACATAAAAGAAGAAAGAGTTAGCAGAGAGAGAGAGAGAGAGTAAAGATATTAGCTGTCTTCTTTACCTGATCATTTCTTGATTTCTTGATATCTATATTTCTGTGTAAAAACCAAGGTTTCTAAAGCCTAAAAGAGACTGTTAAACAGCTCAAAAAAAAACACCGATATTGGAAAAGAACAGCTCATTCATTCATTAGCAGAAGTTATCGATTTAAGGGTGTGGGTCAACTTAGAAAAATCCCTTTCATTCATTGTCCAGTTTCTCCGATTCAGCTCTTTCAGGTCATTATTATTTATTTTCTCGAGTCGAATTTTTGTTACATTGTTTCAGCTTTGGGCAGAATGTTGTGTTTTTTAGCTGCTTTTTGATGTTGAAATTACAGCCAAAAAATAAAAATAAAAAAATTGAATGAATGATAGAGATATATGTATGTATAACTGTATACATTACAGACAGTTAAGACCCATCACATTGTATCTTCAACATCATTATCCTTTGGCCCCAAAATCAATTGACGAAGAAATATTCGTAAAAATACTGTTTATTTACTGCTCTCGACTTTTCTGTATTGATATTGGAATTTTGTAGGTTGGGGGGAGGTTCATTCTACGATCTGAGTGCTTTTGGGTTTTGGCTTCACTTTTATTATTAGCTACAGGTCACTGAAGACTTCAACTCTCGTGTCATTTCAACGATTTTGAGTCGTCGTCTTTTAGCATTTTGGACATTTGGGATGCTTTTGCATTTTGTGATATGAAATGGCAGAGGAAAACTGTTACAAGTACTGTTCCTATTCTATTATTAGATTCTGAATTCCACGGTTTTCTTGCTTTTGTGGTATTCCATTTTTAAACATAAAGGGGAAAAAGGGTCAGCGATTCAATAGTTTTTCTTTCGCTTGAGGCTTTTAGTACAATTTTTTGACTCTTGTGATCTGAAAAAGCAGCATATAAAAGAACACCTTATTTGGTAACCATTTTGGCTGTTGTGTTTGTGGGACAATATCTCTGTCCTTTGCATTGTATTTTTGCAGAAAAATCATGTGTTCAAGTTTTGGTGTTTATACACTTTTGTGCTATATTTGCTTCTAAATTTGGAAAAAAAGAAGGGTGAATCTTCTTTCTTTTAGCTAAAAGTTTCTTGAGAAATTGACAAGGTCTATAGGGTTAAGAAACACTGTGATAGAATAGTGGCCAATTTGGTGTGTATATGCATAAAAATCACAACTTTTTGGTGGGTCAGTCAGTACAATAATGAATGCTTATATTGTTTTCTTTTTGTTGTTTGGAGCAGACATGAATTCCATGTGGGTTCTAAGATCTGGTATCTTGGTATAGAGAAATAGTGTCATTCATGTCTCTGTTGATTTGAGTTCAAAAGTTGAAAAGGCAAAGGAAAAAAAGAAGCATTGTTGTTGTTGTTGTGATGAGTAGAGAGATGAAGAAAGGAAAACAGGATATGAGTTCTGATGCTGCTGAGAAAATGATGGTGGCTGTTAAGGCTTCTAAGGAAATACCCAAAACAGCTCTTGTCTGGGCTTTGACTCATGTTGTTCAACCTGGGGATTGCATTACACTTCTCGTGGTTGTGCCTTCACAAAGTTCTGGTAATTTTGTTGTCTGTTTTCTATTTCTTTGTTCCTAAAAATGATCACAGTTTAGCTTGGAAATGTGCACACACTCAACGCTCTAGCTGCTTACTTCTGTAATAAGTAATTGAATTGTTGGTTTGTACTTCTGTAGTTAGAGAGACTTTTTGGCTTATTATTTTCTTCTGCTCCTCTGATCGTTTACATTATGAAATTCTTTTTTTGTGTGAACATTAATTTTTTTACGGATATCACCAAGATATTATCTTTATCCTGGAACTTTTCAAAGATTAGCTTTCGCTGGCAATTCTAAGAGTGGGAGGCAGCAAAGCTTAAAATTTAGTCTTCCAACTAGGAATTAATTTACGCAATACTGATTAGTTCATTGATGCTAATTTAGTTTCTTGTACTTATCTGTACTGCTTTTTGAAAGGATTTTCCATTTATGAAGTTTGTCCACTTGATGTCTTGTGAAAAGTACCTTTTTGTTAGAGTTTTGCAATATTTTGTAGGTAGAAAGCTATGGGGTTTCCCTAGGTTTGCTGGAGATTGTGCCAGTGGCCACTGGAAGTTGCACTCTGGCAGTAGTTCCGAGCACAAATCCGACATAACAGATTATTGCTCTCAGATGATCCTTCAGCTCCATGATGTTTATGATCCCAACAAGGCAAGGCATACAAATTCTTCATCTCCACCGTTGAGACAGCATTAAAAAATTTGGTTCTAAACAATGGTTCTTCTTGTTTTCCTCCAGATAAATGTGAAGATTAAAATTGTTTCTGGTTCACCACATGGAGCTGTAGCTGCTGAGGCAAAGAAGACCCAAGCTAGTTGGGTCGTTTTGGACAAGTAATTTTCAGCAAGTTTTAGAGTCGGATGCCTTGTTTAAGTGATACTATTTTCCAGCTTTATTTTATTTACTTGCTCCTTATTGTTTGATTTCTCTAGGCATCTCAAACACGAGAAGAAACGCTGTATGGAAGAGTTGCAGTGCAATATTGTTGTCATGAAGCGATCTCAACCGAAAGTTCTCCGCTTAAATTTAGTTGGCTCGCCTAAAAAGGAAGCTGATGTGACAGGCACGTTATCTTCTGAGCAAACTCAAACATGTGGAAAAGAATCAAACAAAAAGGATTCGTTGGATTCCTCTCGAGGTCCACTAGTAACTCCAACAAGTAGTCCAGAGATGTTCAGTACGACTGAAGCTGGTACTTCATCAGTTTCAAGCTCTGATCCTGGAACTTCACCATTTTTTATCGCTGAAGTAAATAGGGATATGAAGAAAGCAGATCTGTTGGCTGCTAAGGAAGATCAAGATGTAGATGAATCGAGTTCAGAGAGTGAGAGTGAAAATTTATCTGCGTCATCAAGTTTAAGGTTCCAACCATGGATGGTGGACATGATCACATCACATTCTGAACTCTCGCAAATCAAAGGCAAGAGCTCGTTGAGAACTCATGATAGGCCACAAGATTCCACAAATAAGGCATTGCTGCGGAAGTTTAGTAAGGTTGATGAAGAAGGTGATTTTGGATCCCCCAGTTACAGATCTGATTTGGATTACAGTGGGAATGTGAGAGACGCAGTCTCGCTATCTAGAAGTGCACCTCTTGGCCCTCCTCCCTTGTGCTCAATTTGTCAACACAAGGCACCTGTCTTTGGAAAACCTCCAAGGTGGTTCACTTACGCTGAGCTGGAGCTTGCAACCAGAGGATTTTCACAAGCCAATTTTTTGGCTGAGGGAGGATACGGTTCTGTTCATAGAGGAGTCCTTCCGGATGGTCAGGTTGTTGCTGTTAAGCAACACAAATTGGCCAGTTCTCAAGGGGATCAAGAGTTTTGCTCGGAAGTTGAAGTGCTCAGCTGTGCTCAGCACCGAAATGTTGTAATGCTAATAGGATTCTGTATCGAGAACAGCAGAAGACTGCTAGTATATGAATATATATGCAACGGATCTTTAGATTCTCATCTATATGGTATGTGATACTCGTTTTTTTTTTCTTTCTATCCTTGACAGCTCCAATGAGTGTGATAATACTTTCTTTAATCAGTAAATAAACCTCTATCTAGTTGGTTAAGATACCTTGTGTGAAGAGAGACATTCTAAGATCTTGTTCTCCTTTCTAGCTCACTTTCTTGTTTTACTAATTTGTAATTACGTAAGGTGAATTTGTATCTGCATCGCTTCTCAACTTTGATTACCTTGATAATTAACATTGGGTTGTTTTAGACGTACAGAGCATTCAAAATATGTAGATTTCCTTTTTACTTTGTGAATCTAAATGTGATCTCATATGTTTATATGGGAAAAGTTTATGAAGAGGTTTTGGTGATCTGTTCATTTGTCTTCAAGATTGATTCTTTATCTTTTTATTGTTTAAAATCACTTTCTGGTATTCACAGGTCGTACTAGAGATCCTTTGGAATGGTCTGCTCGTCAAAAGATTGCTGTAGGTGCTGCCCGAGGTTTACGTTATCTTCACGAAGAATGTAGAGTGGGGTGCATTGTCCACCGAGATATGAGACCCAACAACATTCTCATAACCCATGACTTCGAACCACTAGTATGGAAATCTCTTTTCTCCTCAAAAGTTTAATGATACACATTAGTCATGAGTATGCCTTTTATGCTTCTCCATGCATTGTCAAGGCACTGATTAGAATACTCATTGAAAAAAGTTGATACTAATAGAAAAGTTTGTGATGAAGTCTCTATTGGACTCTTACATATGATTACGTACTGGACTATTTCAACTACACATCTCGGTTGAACACAAATTACATATTCTTATTCACCTTTCTTTTTCCAGGTTGGAGACTTTGGTTTGGCTAGGTGGCAACCTGATGGTGACACAGGTGTTGAAACGAGAGTAATTGGAACATTTGGGTAAGAATTGGAAGTTGTTTGGTTTACTTTGATGTTTATATTATTGAAAGAATCGGTTAATTTGTGGGATTTAGGTATTTGGCGCCGGAGTATGCTCAAAGTGGCCAGATTACAGAAAAAGCTGATGTTTACTCATTTGGAGTGGTACTGGTGGAGCTTGTTACAGGACGCAAGGCAGTGGATCTTACAAGGCCTAAGGGCCAGCAATGTCTCACAGAATGGGTATATATTTAGTTATCGTAATTGCAGCCATTTTTCTGCTGACACGAGGAAATATGTATTTGATAAAGGAGAGCGTCCTCCCCTTTCACGTGTAGCTGATATTGTAATTAATTTGTATTAGGCGCGTCCATTGTTGGAAGAATGTGCAGTTGATGAGCTAATAGATCCCCGGCTAGAAAACTGCTACTCCGAACATGATATATACTGCATGTTGCATGCGGCATCTTTGTGCATACGGCGGGATCCTCAAGCCAGGCCTCGCATGTCTCAGGTAATGGTACAACTTGTGTTTTCATTTTTCACAAACATGAATGCATGCAATGGCAGATATAGCATGCAACCAACACGTTTAACTTAACAAGCATTTTTGACACAGAACGTATATTATAGATGTGGAAAATCACTAAAATTTCAAAATATTAGAATTCTGAACTCATAATTTCATATGTGAAGCAAGTTAAGTTCCAAGAACCTTAAGATTGAACTCATCAAGTTTAAGTCTTGGATCCAGCTCTTGTTGCCTGTTGCATCTTTGTGCTTTGATACTTTGCCATATATGTTGGGAATTCTCATGTTTCTTTGGATGTTGTGGTGAAGGTACTGCGGATACTTGAAGGCGACCTCATCGTGGAATCTGGTAAACTGTCAGCAACACCTGCTTATGATGTTGGAAGCCAAAGTGGAAGAATTTTGTCAGATTCGCTGCAACAGTACCAAAGGTTCAGTGGTTCTTTGTTAAATGATGGATTAGAGGGCTTTAGTGCTAAGCTCTCTCTTGACAGAAGGAGCCCCTCAAATATTTGGGATAGGAATCAATCCAGGACAGCATATTAGGACCATCTGTAAATTGTCTGATTTTGACACTAAGATACATTGCTTGGTTTATTAGGTCTATTAGCCAGGCATTTTTGTCGAAAGCCATGTGTTTTGTCATATCTTGTATAGAAGGTAGGCGTAATAGTATATGTTTTTTATGGCTTATCTACATATATTATATTTCAGGATTTAATGAAAAACTGTTTAATTATTGCACTCAATCCTCAAGTTTCTCAGACCCTACAGTGGGGTATAATATAATACTGGGTATTTTGTTGTTACTCAATCCTCAAGTTCTTTAGTTGTGTAGCTCAAAGAAAACAGCTCTATTTTCACGGGAGAAAACGAATCCGCTATCGCAATCTCTGTTGCCACCTTGCCTACCATATGTATCGTTCCTTTAGTTGTGAAGATTCCAAAAAAAATACTGTTATATTCCGTCTCAACCACAATTGCTAACCCAAATGGTGATATTAACCATGCAAGCCAAAGGACAATTAATTGGTGAATTTCTTACAAGGAAAATGCACGAAATGTTTAGAAGCTCTATAGTTCCCTCAACCCCCATTATCAAGGAAGAAAACTGAATAATCTATGCCTTGTTATCATTTTGTACTAATCAGAAACCTCAGAATACTGCTATTACAACTAACGGTCCTGTTCAATAACCCATAGCTAAAATCTACAATAACACATAAACATATGTCAAGGCAGTTAAGTCTGCAAAATCTTGCAATTGCATTTCTTTCACAAAGCCAATACAAAAAGCATGCAACTACTGGTCCAGGCCAAAAGAGCAGTCAGTGAAGTCAGTAACCATTGAAATGCTTGTTTACCATAAGAAGGCATCTAGGGCTTTCTCATTTTGGATCTCGCATACCTGAATAGGAACGGAGGAAAATATCAGCAGAAGCACAACAAGAATGTAAACCTCAGAATATACACGCAGAGCATGATCAGGATTGAGAAGAATACTCTATGTGCATGCCACCCCGATCAGAAGATGGTAATGTGCTTCCTTGAAGAGCATTCAGCACTTCAGTTGCTTGGTCAATGCCCTAAAAGGTAAAATATAAATGCATAACTGTAGAGGTTGATTCAGAATTCCAAGAAGATGAATACACTATTACAAAGAGGTGAATCTGGAATTTATATTTGACGGGTTCAACTTTTAGGTTCTTACCATAATTCCAGTACCATTTAGAATTTATAGGATAAAATTAACTTTTTTCTTGCAATTTAAGTGATTTTTAACGTATATACCTAATACTCCATACCAAAAATGTTGGAATCATTAAACCATGCTACATCATCCACTGCTATTAGTTTCTGAACCTCTAACTTTACTTGTAAAGGTGCATCTGATAATCATTGCACCATAAAACTCTTTGAGCTTGGGTACACAGATGTATATTTAAGGAATTTTTAAGAAATATAATATTATTATACATAGTATAGAGAGAAGAACATGGGTTCACGTGCCCCACGCTCCTACACATTGATATGCCCCTGCACAACTGTTGGGAACATGGTTATTGTAAAGACCCTTTTCAGTTAGTAACATATGTACAGGGAAGTCTGATTTTTCCCCGAACTACTGCAGCAGAGATTTAGAATGATTGAAAATTCCAAATACATGAGCATGTCTCTGAGAAATTCGAAATGCGACAGCTGAAATTAAGCTTCTAATTTAGGTATATTAGTTTCACTTTTAAGTCTTTCACCTGATAGAAAAATTTACAGTTTTGCTGTAGCCACACTAAGAAGCTGAGAGGAGTACCTGAAAATCAGCAAAAGCAACAGGCATTCCACCTCTTGCACGCACCTTGAGGGTGTTAAATCCAGGATACCTGACAGGAAAAGCAACATATACTGTCAACTATAGGTAGCCTTTAGCAAGTTACTTCAGGAGATGGTACGTATGAGAGAGAAAAATGTCTCAAGTGTAATATTGCCATTCTGCAGCTAGGTACAGAGAACCAACTTTTTAGCCATATGAACACTGTGTTGTCAAGAAAGAACTGAAAGAGAACACCCCCCCTTTGCAGGAGTTATACAGGAACTTACTGAGAAATAACTTGCTTTAGTTCATCCTCAGTGCAATTTGGACCAAGATTGGCGATAAACAGAGTGGAACATGGTTGTGCACCATCTGTTGTCTTCTCGCTTTGTTCCTATATGTCCAATCCAAAGACGGTAAAAGCCACATTGGTCCATGCATTAATTGAAAAGCACTTGCTGCATAAATATAGTGAAACTTTTGCTTGGAAGTACAGAATACTGATTTATATGCATTATATTTACTCCGATTTTCAGAATTGAAGGGCACACTTTCAGAGATTTATCTACTCCGCTTGCAAAACGAAATGCATATATAACAGTCCAACGTACAACACATGCTACAGATAGAGGGTAATATATAGGCTTACACTTTTCGCGGCCAAAGCATGGTCAGACTCTACCACTTTCTCCTCACTGTTTCACAGTATAGAATAATAAGTCTTCCATGACACATTAAGGAAACAGACCTCAAATAACCATGCCTTCATAAGTAAATTTAGTTTGAGTATCAAGAATGTTTGACCTTTTCTCTTCCGAAGGATCATCTTTCGTTCCAAAATCAGGATTGTCAGGCTCGGAAGCATCATCTGATTCAGTATCACCTGAATAAGAAAATAATGGTAACATGTTATGAGTCTCATTTGAGAAATTGGACATATATGCGAAATACAGATGTATTTTGGCATCTTAGAAAGGTTTTGCTTTTGGTCAAATATAATGTGCGCGCTGGAAGTATATAGCAAAGATCAAGGCTAGTACCTTCATTGCTTGATGTGTCTTTGGCATTTTTGGACTTGGTTCTGTTGTCAATAACTACATAAGGCCCTTTTCCTGAGAATAACCATCTAAAATGAGCTAATATAAGCAATAATCATAAGAAAACAAGACCTGGAAAAGAAATTTCCAGTTTTATTGGAATCCGATGGTATGGGATGCAAAGAGTTTACGGATATCTAATAACTATTAAAAATTGCAATAAATTTATACCTGGAACTTGTACTCTTCTAGAGTTTGATCTCGCTAGTTCAATATGCAAAGTCGATCCTGTTTGAGGATCAAATTCTACACCCTGGAAATGGGATTGGTAAAGGACCAGAAAGATGCAAAATGGCTAAACTAATAGCAATGCAAAAGCTGAATGTCCAAATGAGCCTCAAGATAGGTAGCTATTTATTAGGAATCAGCAAAACTAGTTACTGTGGTGATGGCTACATTCATGTAAAAATATTAGAGAAGCCAGATAATTAATCTGTTTTTAAATTGAAGTTAGATGAATATGCGGTCAGAAAGCTATCTTCATGTCTAATGAGTTCCATATTTTTAAAAGCAAAGAAAACAAACAAGTATGTAGTTTAGAATGTTTTCAGTTTTTATTCTAATTTGACAGCTTTCGTTGAAGATGAGTATTACGGACTAAAAGATAACAATAATAAGCATAGAATGACCTCTGCTATTGTT
The DNA here is from genome assembly GCA_005239525.1 of Nicotiana knightiana. Lineage (NCBI taxonomy): Eukaryota > Viridiplantae > Streptophyta > Magnoliopsida > Solanales > Solanaceae > Nicotiana > Nicotiana knightiana. The sequence goes on along the minus strand of ML418827.1, from coordinate 12,082 downwards.
TGTCAAAGTTCTACTGCTTGTATGGTTTACAAAACCACCACCACCTCCTCCACTCATATGTGCTTTTGTGCGCGTGTGAGAGGGAGGGAGGGAGGGAGAGAGAGAGAGAGAGAGGGTACACGCAATGACCTCTGCTATTGTTTGTCAAAGTTCTACTGCTTGTATGGTTTACAAAACCACCACCACCTCCTCCACTCATCTGTGCTTTTGTGCGCGTGTGAGAGGGAGGGAGGGAGAGGGAGAGAGAGAGAGAGAGAGAGAGAGGGAGAGGGTACACGCAGTAACAAACTCAAATTAGAATTAAAAGAAGGTTAGCAGAAAAAAGAAATTTTTTTGTTCTCTTTTGCACTTAATGTACAGTGTGGGCTTATAGTGTTAGAAGAAGAGGAGCAACAAAACTACACCAGATTAAATCATCAACAGCCACAATTCATAATTCAAAATTACTTATTTGCAGATGAATTGACACATCCAGATAATAAGGCCAAGGTCTCGGTGTGAATAGTTGGATAAGTTTAATGTTTCTGAGACCCTTTATCTTTTAAACAGAAAAACAAGAAGAATGGAACGAGAAGATCTTGGAATAAGGTGGTCTTGAAATCAGCTCTATATAATTTCCAAAATCCAAACAGCATGTGGAACATAACTAGACATACTCAGATTAGCTTATCTCACATTCAGGGAATGCATGGCTGCCATTGCTGATGGATGATCTATAAAAGTAGCAAAAGCAACAACCTGCATAATGGGAGAAGAAGATTAGAAGTAGGATTGTAAATCTAAACGGATTGGCGCCAGTGGCGGAGCCAGGAATGCAAAGTGACTCAAATAAATACTAGAACAGCCACATTTGGATTTAAAACGTGACTAAAATAAATACTAGAACAGCCACGATTGGATTTAAAACCATGACAAGCAAATTCCGTACATCCTTTACCACTACACTAGAATCTCTCCTTAGTCAAGAGAATTCAACAACTTATATATAACTAATTCGTTGCTGCGCTATTAGCACAGTATAATTTTAAGGAGGGGATTCAATGAAACCCCTAGCCTCCACTTAGCTCCACCTTTGAGTGGCACATGGATACTACAAATAGATGAAAAAAGCATATTGTCTTTCACAACCAATTCCTTCATTTTCAAACCGAAAGCTTCAGAGGAGAATAAATTTTAGACATAGATCATGTTGTTTTCAGAATAACTAACAAATAACTATTTACTTTCCCCTTCTAAGAGTCTCTTTTGTATGTGGAAGAAGCTAAAGTGAAAATGACCTTTGCCTATTTCTGTCCGCATTGCGTATCAAATCCTTTGCAGATGAATGATTATTCTAATAACAAGTACCTATTTTATTTCTAATCAGTACAGTTTCAGGAAGTGAAACCCTTAATTATTTCTAATAACAAGTAAAAACCTTTCTGTCTCAAAAATTTAAGTAATAACAGTAACCTGCCAAAACTTCAAAAATTTAATCCTAAACGTTTCTGAACTTCATAAAACTTCACCCGGCGCCATGTGAATAACTGCTTCAGCTGCAATTCCAATTCTACTGTTTTCAGTTTAAAAAAATCAACTTCTTATAAGCAAGTCTGTTCCCGAGTGTGAATGAACACTAATGCTGAATGCAGACAATCGGACAGGTGATTGTGCTTAAAACTAAGCACAATTATTCACATAGGGGACTTGTGCTTAAAACTAAGCACAATTATTCACATAGGGGACTAAAAATTCCTTACTCGGAGCACTTAATAGCTTCGTAAAATATTAGCATCTAAAATCAGTGGAAAATTAGGAGAGAGAGATAGAGAGGATACCTGATCCCCTCGACCGGTGTACTTAAGCTGACAGGATTCAAAACCAAGACGGCGGCGGAAGAGATTGTGAATTTCACGAGCTTTAACATCGTCGGGAAGTCCGGATACGAACAGTGTTTTTATATCGTTCTGCTCCTTGTTGTACCCATACACTGGTGCTGTTACGTAGTAAGGATCGTACGCCGGGAGAGCCATTCACGGCGGCGGCGGGGGGGAGGGGGGGGGGCGGTAGAGGAGATGATTAAAAGGGCCTTCGACTGGCAATTGCAATCGTGTATAGTTTTCAGATTCTTTTTCTTTTTTTACCGCGGTAAAATACGCTTTACTCACCTGCATTTCATAGCAGATACAACTCCTTCACCACGGCGCACAAGTAAGAATGTAATGTTGTCTCAAATCCTTGAGAAAAAGAAAATTTATAATCGCATGAGTAAGAAATCACTGTTTCGAATTACAATTTTCCTCACTTATTCTGACGTGTCCGTTTTTCTCAGTTTGTACTGATCTGATTAAAGTGATGCAGGTGTTAAAGTTACAATAGCAGATTAGCAGGCTTTTGCATCCGTACCCATTTTTTGTATCACGTTTTAACTTATACTCGTTTTATAAAAAAAATATATCCGTACCCGCTTTTGCGCATAACTTCAGCATGCAGGGCTGAAGTAACAAAGACAATCACGGAAAACTTCAATATTCTAGTAGACGGGCCTGAAGTAGCTTGCGAACTTCAGCTCTAGTAAATGGGGAACTTCAGCTCTAGAGCTGAAGTTTTTATTTTTGTAAATGGGGAACTTCAGCATCATATGCTGAAGTTCCCCAGTTATAAAGACAAAAACTTCAGCATACGGGCTGAAGTTCCCCCAGTTACACTGGGGAACTAGAGGCTGAAGTTTTGTCTTTTGTAAATGGGGAACTTCAACATACGGGGCTGAAGTTCCCAAGTTATAAAGACAACAACTTCAACATACGGGGCTGAAGTTCCCCAGTTTACAAAGACAAAACTCCAGCTCTATATGCTGAATNTAACTGGCGAACTTCAGCTTAACTGGTGAACTTCAGCTCAGCAAGGGAAATGGGAGCTGAAGTTATTTAAAAAGTGGGTACAAGTTAAAAGTTTTTAAAAAAGCGGGTATAGGTTAAATGGGAGCGACCAAATAGGGTGCCCCGCACAATTTCAATAGCTATTTTTTTAATCAAGTTACTGATTACTCTCTCTGTATCAATGTTACGCGGTGCCTTCCTGAGATTTCTTGGAAGGGCGGCGTAAGGGTAAGCAATTTATGTCAATGCAGTTGTTGTCCATCAACTGAGGTCCCCTCTGTACGTTAGACGAGATTGTCAGTGTCGTACGCGAAAACTAATGTCAAAAGCAGTTGAGAGAACATAAATCAGAATTGAAATAAAGCTTGATTGCATTAATGAAAGCTATTACAAAAAGGCAATGCGGTGTCGAGGGGGAGAGACACCAGTACAGAGAATTGCTTGCTTGCTAGAAAGTTTTGATTGCTTGATCCCCATAATAATTCTTAAAAAATAAACCAAAGTTACAAGATTTGACCTAACTAAGCTAGGGAATTATACTGGAAATACATGGAATAAAACTACTCTATATTTACAATGAAAAGGACTTAGTTTTCTACAAGGTAGAAACAGGTCTGTTGTCAGCAACTTTGTCCTTGGCATCACGATATGCGTGGCGCTGTTGGCAGTTGTATGCGGCTGGGCGCATGAGAGGGATATCGGTGGGGCGACAGAGGCACATGTGCGCTTGTCACTTAGCGCAGCCAAGACCACGGGGTCGTCCGTGCCGCTAGGCATTGGGAGCCTCGGCACCTTACTTGCAAGATAATCTTCAATTAGGCTCTTGTAGGCTTTGAGGTTTGTTCCCCTCTCCCAAGTATTCTACTCTACATCACACCCCTGCCATTTCACCAAGAACTCTTGGTGATCCTTCCTTGAGGCGTGAATTACCCGATCATCAAGAATAGCTTCAACACGTTTTTTCCCGGTTGAATTGGGGCCTCGAATACTGGGTATTGTGAGTTGGCTCCGTGAAGGATCCTCCGTGTCTTCTCGAAAAGGTTTCAGAAGGCTGGCATGGAAGACGGGATGAATTTTCCACCAAGCTTGGGTATCCACCCGGTATGCAACTTTTCCAATGCGCCTTTCAATGGACAAGGGTCCAATGTATTTTTGCAATTGGCGAGGGTCATGGACCCCTGCAAACAAGTAACTCTTTGGGATTTTGACTATCACTTTGTCTCCTACTTGGTATTCAACAAAGTGACGATCTTGATTAGCATGCCTCTTCATCCGCTTTTGGGCTTTGACAAGATAGTTTCGTACTATCTCCAATTTTCTCTTCCATTCTTTTGAGAAGATAGCAACTCGAGGATATTTTGACATGTTTGGTGCATTCACGGTGTGTGGGAGTAGTGGTTGTTGTCCGGTAACAATTTCAAAAACACTTTTGTTTGTACTAGAGCTCTTTAACACAGTTGAGCAACATCCAGAAGCTTCACCCAATTCTTCTGCAATCCGGTAACAAAAGGGTGAAGATATTCTCCAATATACCATTGAACCTCTCCATTTGGCCATCAGATTGAGGATGAAAACTTGAGTTGTGACTCAATTTTTACCCGAGGCACTTAAATAGTTGGGTTCAAAAGTTGCTAGTGAAGCGTGAGTCGCGATCACTAATGATGTCTTTGGGAAGGCCCCAATATTTGAAGACATGAGAGAAGAATAGTCAAGTTGTATCTTCCGTTGATATATATTGTGGTGTTGCAATAAAGGTGGCATACTTGGAAAACCGATCCACCATAACCAAGATAGTTGTGAGATCTCCGACCTTGGGCAATCCAGTGATAAAATCCAGAGATAAAATCTAGAGAAACGCTTTCCCAAGGTCTCTTTAGCACACCTAGTGGTTCCAAGAGTCCCACTTGTGTCAAGTGGTCTGACTTGTCCTTCTGGCATACTAGACAAGTCCTCAGATACTGAGCAACATCATCGGCCATTTGAGGCCAATAATATGCACGGTGAAGTAATGCCATAGTGCGTTCTTCACCGAGATAGCCGGCCCACAGAGTATCGTGACATTCCTCCAGAAGAGTCCTTCTCAGATCTCCTCCTTTAGGAACATAAAGTCGATTCCCTTTTACTTTTAGGAAACCATCCTCCATGTAGAACTGGCGAGGTTTGCCCTGTCCTACTAGATCAACCAAATACTGTGCAGCAGGATCCTTGATGAGTAGATCCTGTAACTGGTCTTTTATGGTAGTGGCTACTTCGCTCCCCCTTAGGGTGGCGAGTACGCAACGCGATGCTAGGTCAGCTCTCCGACTGAGCGCATCAGCAACATGATTAGTCTTCCCACTTCGGTATTCCAGACTGAAGTTCCTGCCACCGGGCCTGTCGCCCATTCAGCTTCGGTTGGGTCATGAAATAGCTAACAGTTGTGTTGTTTTTCATGACCACGAACGAGGTTCCCAGCAGATAATTCCTCCAAAGTCGTAAGAAATGAACGACAACCAATAATTATTTCTCATGGGAGGCATAGAGCCGCTTTACATCCTTCAACTTCCGGCTCTCGTATGCTACGAGCTGCTCTTCTTGTAGTAAGACTCCGCCAAGAGCATAGTCGGAAGCATCTGTTTGTATCTCGAATGGCTAGGCAAAATTAGGGAGGGACAAGACGGGGCTACTAGACATGGCCACTTCTAATGCATTGAATGCCTCCGCTCGCCTGGGTCCCCAATCCCAAGGCGTGACCTTCTTGAGTAGTTATATCAATGGCACTGTGATGAGGGAGTAATTTTTCACAAATCGCCGATAGAAATCACATAGGCCAAGGAACGCCCTCAAGGCATGGATATCCCTGGGCGACGGCCAATTTGTGATAGCTTGAATCTTTTGTTGGTCCATCTTGATCCGCCATTCCTCAATGACATGTCCGAGGAATCCAATCCATTTTTGAGCAAATGAGCACTTGGATATCTTCGCATATAATTCGTGCTCCCGCAACCGCGCTAGGACCTTCCGCAGTTGCTCTAGGTGTTTTTCCAGTGTTTGGCTATAAAGCACAATGTCATCTAAATAGACCACCACGAATTTGTCAATGTATTCTTGGAAGACTTAGTTCATTAGGGTGAAAAATATGGCTGGAGCGTTAGTCAAGCCGAATGGCATAACCAAGAAGTCGAATGACCCATATCTTGTCACAAAGGTCGTCTTGTGTTCATCACCCTCAGCAATTCGAACTTGCCAATACCCTGTCTTCAGGTCAATTTTCATGAACACGTTCGCACCCCCAATCTATCGAACAAGTCTACCATGAGCGGAATAGGATACCTATTCTTCATAGTGATTTTGTTTAGAGCCCGATAATCCACACAGAGTCGTAGACTACCATCATGTTTCTTTTGGAATAGCACGAGGGACCCATATGGGGACTTGGCGTGCACAATGATACATGTGTCTAGCATCTCCGTTAACTATCTCCGAAGCTCAGTGAGTTTGAGTTGTGACATTCTATAAGGCACCCAGGCGGGTGGCTTCGCACCCGGTACCAACTCAATCTCATGGTCCACAGTGCGCCTAGGCGGGAGTCGCTTTGGCATATCCTGTGGCATGACGTCTTCAAACTCCAGTAGTAGCTCTTTTACTGGTGTAGTAATGGGGCCCGAGGAGCGTTCTACATCTTCAATGCATAGGGTAGCTAGGAACGTAGGTTCATGTCTTTTGACTCCCATCTTCAACTGCAAGGCCGAGATGTTCCCAGAAGCCATCTTCATGGGCATGCACGGGATAATGCATGGCTTGGCTCCGTTTTCTCCCATCATTAGAAGTATGTCTGCATATGGCACATGCATGGTGTTGATTTTCCTCAAGAATTCCAACCCAACTATCAACTCGAAGTCATCTATGATCACCACGCACAAGTTGAATTTTCCTTCATAAGGACCCAGCTTCACTAGTACTTCTTTGGCTATTCCACCCACTGGTTGAGGAGGTGAGTTAATAGCCTTGACATGACCTCTTCCCTTTCCTACAACTATACCAAGGCGCTCCACCTGAGTTGAGGCCAAGTAGTTGTGGGTAACACCCGTATCTATCATCGCCCGAATGGGCTTTCCATTTACCTTCAGTTCAACGAACATCAACGTCCTCTCTTATTTAAGAGGAGTCCTCTCATTCGTGTTCTTTTTACCTTTCTTGGTGATTGGGCAGGGGTCCTTCTTCTTACAGATACCAACACTGGTTCCTGCTAATGCATAACCAACCATTGCATTGAAGGCACCTACTGGTTAGATCTGCTCCGCATTATCTGCTTCGTCATCCGTCCCATCATCAAAATCTTGATGGGCGTTCATCTGTGCATGTGGGCATTCATTATTCTAATGTGGCCCGCCGCAATGATGGCATCCTGAAGAGGGCTTTCTCCCTCGATCATTGTTGTTTGACGCAACATTGTTGCTGCTTGAGAAATGAGCCTTAGATTTGGTTGCACTCCAATCTCCCCCACTTCTGCTAGGGCCACTATTGTTAGGCTGGCCTCCTTTGTATCCCGCTTAGACAGGCGATTGAGGCCTATCTTTCCGAGTTTCCACTTGATAGTCCCCAAGGCATTCCGCTACTTCGATCACCTTGGGTAAGGTATCTACCCTTTGTCTTTGCAGTTCCATGCGGGCATAAGGTTTAACCCTTCCAGGAATGTGAAGAGTTTGTCTTTGTCCCCCATGTCACATATGTTCAGCATGAGCGTGGAGAACTCTCGCACATCCCGCACTGATTTGGTCTGGCGGAGCTCCTATAGTTTTCTCCTTACATTGTACTCAACATTTTCGGGGAAGAACTGTAGGCGTATGGTTGCCTTCAGTTCTGCCGATGTATCCAGAGCATCTTCACCGGCCTTGATAGCTTCGTACTTCACGCGCCACCAGAGTTTAGCATCACCCTGAAGATACATGGCTGCAGCTGCTACCTTCTTGGATTCTTCTAGGCCTCCCACGACATTGAAGTACTGCTCGATGTCGAAGATAAAGTTTTCCACTTCTTTAGCATCTGAGCTCCATTGTATGGATTTGACTCAGGAATTTTCAGTTTTTGTGCTACATGGGCGAGGTTCATAGCGCCACCGATTTGGTTTCCACCTCCTCGAAGCTTAGAGCAGCATTGACAACATTGAGCTGGCCTGTTAAGTTGCCTATAGTTTGTTGCATGGCAATCACCTTGTCTGCTTCTTATGCCCTGTAGGATAAATCCTCTATACGCTCCTATTGGAGGCCCTCGAATTTACCAAAAATTTCAGCTGCCTCAGTGGCTGTCGTTTACCGGTCTCCTTCAAAGTAGCGACTAATGTTTTTTATGTCAACTTCGGCCTGGAGCATTCTACGGTTCAGGTCGTCCAACCTTTGCACAAGGCTGTTTTGTAGTTCAGGCACCGTATCCAGGATGGGTCGTAATACATCAACCGTCTCTTCAAGGGCCGCAATGCGGTCCTAATGATTCACCATGTTCAGAAATGGTGGTAATGGCAATGCGTTTCCTCATCCGATGTCGAGCCTAGGCTCTGATACTAACTGTTACGCGGCACCTTCCTGAGATTCCTTGGAAGGGAGACGTAAGGCTAAGCAACTTATGTCAGTGCAGTTGTTGTGCGCCAACTAAGGTCCCCTCTGTACGCTAGACGAGATTTTCAGTCAGTACGGGAAAATCAATGTCAAGAGCAATTGAGAGAACAAAAATGAGAATTGAAGAAAGCTTGATTTCATTAATGAAAGCTATTACAAAAAGGCAACGCGGTGTCGAGGGAGAGAGACACTAGTACAGAGAATTGCTTGCTTGCTAGAAATTTTTCATTGCTTGATCCCCTAATAATGCTTAAAAAAAATAAACCAACGTTACAAGACTTGACCTAACTAATCTAGGGAATCATAATGGAAATATATGTAATAAAACTACTCTATATTTACAATGAAAAGGACTTAATTTTCTACAAGATAGAAACAAGTCCGTTGTCAGCAACTTTGTCCTTGGCATCACAATCTGCGTGTGCCGCGCTGTTGGCAGTTGCCTGCGGCTGGGCGCTAGCGATGGATATTGGTGGGGCGACAGCGGCACATGCGCGCTTGTCACTTGACGCAGCCAAGACCACGGGGCCGTCCGTGGCACTAGGCATTGTGAGGCTTGCCAGGACGCCACAAGGCTGCTTCCAAAGGGTCATGAGGCATGGCTGAAAGCCGCCAATAACAATAATTATGATTCATGTCTTAACATTAAAATAGTTACATGAACATTTTAGTATGAATAGAACATGATCTTTAAAGTAAATGAATTTTTAAACCCTTTTTGTGATACTATTTTTTTATTAGTTTGTTAAAAAAAAATACTCCGTATTATGTTACCATGTATTTAAAATACGTAATATTTTCTCTCATTTTATCTCTAATAAAGTACTTTTATTGCCAAGAAAATCAACATGATTAGAAAAGTGAAAAATAAGAAAAAACTTTCTCAATAAATAAATAAACAAACTTCTGTTTGACCAAAAAATATATAGATCTTGGTTCAACTAATTAAATTTATAATAATGAGGATTAATCTTAGTTAACAATAATATCGCTAAGATAGAATTCACGGAAGTGCAATAAATGATAGGCAAATATACTTTCAATAGCAACAACAACACACAATCAATATTTAAGCGGTCAAAGTAAGCAATATAATATTAAATATTGATGAATATCAATAAATGACACTTATGTAACAAGAAAGATGAGTCACTCAAGAAATGATGAAATCAGTGAATGTTATTTCTGAATAATGATGAGTGATGGATAAGTCTTTTTAACATATGAGTTATTCTCGGTCCGGAGGAAAAGTGTGAACAAGAATCTTAGTGAAAATGTTATTTTTGTGCGTTTGCAATAAGATTTGATTCTCTCTTTTAAAGTCAAAATAAATATCTCATGTCCCTTATCATTATGTCTCTTTCTATTTATAGGGAACATATTTTTAAAAATCCTAATAGTACAAATGCATAAAATATTCACTCGAATATTCTTTTTAATATCCTATCTCGAAACTAACGTTAAAACTCCATCAAGGGTATTTGAACTCGCCTTCGATGATAACTCCTCGACTTCCGCCTTTGCTGACTATTCAACCACGACCTTCGTGGTTAATTTTATTACTTCGATACGTGGCGTCCAAAAATATTTTATTAATACCATTTCGAGTAAAGATAGATTTTGACTCGTACAACTTCATCATACTTCTTTTTGTGGTTTTACACTTTTTGAATGTTTAATTTGGATGAGACTCTTTTCCAGGAAGGTATTAGCAATAATTTATGGCTACAACACGTAATTAATAATGCCCCAATTTGGAAGAAGAAGGATCGCGAAAGTACACGTTTTTGCCATGTCCCCAAAATTATTTCTGCCGACAACTAATTAATTAAACACAACACGCATTGCACAAGTACAAAAAAATCACAAATAACAACAACATAACCACCATTCAATTATGATGAAATTCAACGAGGAATAAACAAAGTTTATGGTGATAAAAATACAACAATCAATCGAAAATGTTACCGGAAATAAATAAATTAAAAAACGAAAAAAAGAAGGAAAAAGAAACTACAGTGGTTCAGCAAACTAAGACGACGGAGGAGCTCTTAAGAACCCAACAGCTTCTTCATCCATGAATAAATCATCAGTCTTCCTTATCGAAGCATGAATCAACACCACAACCACGGCCACCGCTAGCGAAATCAAAATATTCGAAGTCGCATGAGTAAACAGGAGCATACCGATAGTAAAAACAGAGAGCACAATCAGGACCATACTATCAGAAATTAGACGGCCAAAAATCACCAACGGCTCGTCACGGAGAAAATACAAGAACAACCAAATGGCCATCAAAACTATGAACACGATAAGCGAGATCGGGTGCCAGAGGAGGCTTAAGAAGATGATTAAGAGCGCAATAATGGCGTAGTTCATCTGGAAGTAGGAGATATTGGTTTTAATTCGTGAAATTACATCGTTGACTCCAGATGGAAGATTGAGGGAGTGGAAATTGAACATGTCCTTCCATGGACGGCGAGTACCTAAACCCTCCTTTATACGATCTTTTGCCCTGGAGATGTACTCCACGTTTACCGGACCTGAAGATGACGTCGGTATTGTGCCGTAATTCGTCATTTTTTCGTCGGCGAATAGACTTCTACTGTTTTGAAATGGAAGCTAAAAGAGGATGGAGTGAATGAGGGACGTGGTATTTAATGTTGAATTGTTTTATATTGGTCCAAACAAAGTCTGAAAATATCAAGTCGACTTTACACAAAGCTACGGGACACGTGGCAGTTGATAGCTGCCTCCGACGCACCCCTTACTAGGCTGGCAGGTGGGCCGGGCCTGAACCGGGCCTGGACCGGGCCTGCGGCCCATGTGGGCTTGTGTGTTAAATGGGCTGGCCCGTGGCGGGTCTAAACGGGTCTGGAGCCCATATGGGGTGGGCCTGGGGAGGGACCGTGAGCCCGGGACCGGCAGGCGGCCCTGAGCCGGTTCAAACATGCCTTACAGGCCCAACGGCTATTTTTAAAAAAAATAAAAAAATTTATTTAAAAAATGGCCAACGGTCAGAATTTTAAAATTTAGTCGTTGCCCCTTTAATTATAGTCATTTGGCTTTTTAAAAAAATAGCCATTTGGCCTCCAAACTTTGTTTTAATCCCAAACTTTTTATAATTACACTTTTTCCCTATTCTCAACTATAAATACCCTCTCATTCTTTCATTTTTACTCACAAAATCATCAATCTCTTTCTAATTTTCTTCTATAATTGCTTACTTTATTATTGCAATTTGTGGAAAAATTGTGAAGTTGGTGAATTGAAGTATTCAAGTCTTCAACATTATACAATTTTCAAGAAGTTGTTCGTCAATTCGGTAAGCTCGTTCCAACTCTTAAGTTTTAATATTATAGTTTTGTTTGTTTAATTTGTTTTCCTTATAATTAATATGGATTTTTCTTTGAAAAAATTATTTGGTGGTAAGGGAAAAGCTAAAATTGGTGAATCTAGTTGGCAAGCTACTACTACTCCCCCGGCCCCGGCTACCCGACCTAGACATGTTACCCGTCCTCCTCCACCTAATTTACCGATAGTCAATTTATACATGATTTTACATCGGGTTCACAATTAAATGATGAATATATGAATTCTCTTTATGGTATTCTAGAGGAAAATGTTGAT
>ML418826.1:0-34390 GCA_005239525.1 Nicotiana knightiana | reverse complement strand
ATTAATGCGCATAAAATGTAAGGTATATCACATGTTAAACTATGCAATTTAGTCTCGCATAAATTGTTATAAAATGAAATGAAAAGCAACGATTTCAAAATGCTAAAATAGGAATTTTAACTATCTAATGAGTGTTGGCTTGCACGAAAAATAGTGTCCGACGCCATCACGACCTTGATGGAATTTGGGTCGTGACACTTTCATTAGTTAATAGTAAGGCAAACTCGTTTACTGAAACGATCTAATAGTATATAAACATTCGTTCCCAATTGCATAATATTTAAATATATAGTTAAATTTCGTTTAAATGTCCCTTTTAATTTTTCATTAATTATTTAGTGTGCAAACCCTGCACATTTAACTTTAGTATAATACATAATTACCCCATTTGAGTTGGCACACTTTGTCAGATGCACCCTTCTATTTTGCAGGGGTCCTATGACCCCCTTAGCAATCTTAAACTGATATTATTACACGTTTTTAGGTCAAATCCACTTTCAACATAGGGAGTGATAGGCACGCACCAATAGTTACTTGACACATGTCAAAACACTAAAAAAAAGTAATTTTTTTTTACATCTAGAACCCAAACTGCTTGTCAGCACTAAGTCTGTGTATACCTCTACCCGTAACTCCATTAACATCTCCCTCACTTTCTCTTGCCGCCGTCAATTACCAACAAAAACACCGACCACCCTACAAGTTAAAAAAAAATAGAGTGCAATTAGAAAAATAAAGAAAATAGTTGAACTTATTCTCTAAATCCATATCATGATGGAAAAGAAATAGTCTATTCCCAGATTCTTCAATTCACAAAATGAAACCAAATTATGAAGGAGACGAAGAATTCCACGGTTAGTTTCATTGCTTATTTGTTTCATTAGAGAAGAAAATTCCACTCAATATATAGAATCTGTAATTGAAGAAGCAAACACAAAAATTTCGAATCGGATCTCCGACAATTTTATCCTTCCTTAACAACTGATTTCTTCGAAACACAAAATCGTGAGATTTCTAGTACACCCTTTTTTGTTGTTGAAGATTCCTAAGCTTTTTAAAAAAAAAAATTAATGTGGTGAGAGATTTTGGCAATCAAAGTGGCGGTAGGTGTGATTTAATGGATGAATATATGAAGTGTAATTTATTTATTTGGTTGAAGAAATTCTGATGGGTTGGTGGAGATGGAGGTGGTGAAAGATGGAGAAGGAACCTATTATTAAAGAAGAAGGAAGAAGAGAAGAAAAAAAAAAAAAAAAAAAAAACGACGAGAAAAAGTCAAAAATTACATTTAAATAAAAACTTTTGCAAAAATTAAATTTTAACTTTATTCAGGACTTGTTTCAATAGCCTTTCGGAGGACTGCTGTCTTGATCGGGCGTAATGCTTCCCCTTTTTTATAAGGCATTCTTTTCTCACCACCTAATGATGATGAGAGTGCGTGCTACGATCTCGCCCTCCTTCCATCCACGAAGTTGAGGCGGGTAATCCCCTCACCCTCTTTAACCAAGTGATATACACTCTCCATATCATGTGGGCTGGAAAGGGGATAATGATAACAATTCAAAGTTGTTAAGGTGGTTCATCGAACCCCGCAAAATAGAAGGATACATCTAACAAAGTGTGACAATCTCAATGGTTAATTATGTATTATCCCTTTAACTTTAGGATTTAATTGCTACCACATAGACAATAGAGCAAACCTTTTATCAAATTGATACTGAAAATTTGGATTTAGCTGAAGTTAATGTATTTTGTGCACAAATGAAACATGGAGTTTTTAAGGAAAAAAGTGAACCCCTCATTTCAGAAATTAAAATTTTTAAATGCATGTTAGAAGGAAACCAAAAGGTTAGTGCAATAAAATATCATATGGGTCCCACCTTTTACCTTATGCATTCCGGTGGAATACCGCATAAGCAAGTGTCCAAGGGTCCCACTTTCTAAATGAACATATTACATCTATCAAAGCAGATGTGGAATAGAAAAAAAGATACACATGTACAACAAAAAGTACAAAAAATTTATAGAAAAAAATTAATTAAGAAAATATATGAAATATCAAAAGGACCTAGGTTGGAAACAAGGATGTTAACTAAGAAAAGTCTGCCACTTGGTGATTCGCAAAATAAAGATGTTAGCCAGCTCTACACGAACACTTTACAAGAAACTAAACTTCCGGTATGTTTATATCCACAATCACTTTTGAAAGGACAAAGAGATATTGCAAGGAACCTTCGTGATGATGCGATTATACCAGGTAAAGGGTTAGTTGTTGATGTTTGTATACATGAATTTGGGAAAGAAGACAAAGAGAAGGATGGTATTGAGAAAAAGATGTTGCAGCACCAAGACAAAGCTACTGATGATGAACATAATAGAGTAAATGGGAGTGATGTTGGGAATGAAGCAGTCAATTTAGAACGGCCTAATATGCTAATTGATATTCCGATTATGGTAGAGTTCGATTTAATGGGGGTAAAACGTAAAGATAAGGAGATAGTTACACCAATAACTATTGCAAAATGTCAAACGAAAGAGGTGGTGCGGGAGGCCAGTATGGAATGGTCTCCCTTGATGAAATGAAGTTGCTGAAGTAGAATTGTCGAGGTTTGGGGGATATTTTACAGTTCTTTGTCTGAAGGAATAAATGTATCTCCACTCCCCGAAATGTATTCTTCTATGTGAGATGAAGAACCAACAATCACGATTTTAGTGGCTACGACAAAAAGTTGGGATGCAAAATTCATACATTGTGGACCCTGTCAGACTCTTTGGTGCGTTGCGCTGGCCTTACTCTGAAATGAAGACACTCAGATAAGCAACATTTACTCTTCATCCTATTTCGTTCGGTTCTCCATTTATGATAATAAAAAAGAAGATTAGTTTTTTGTTGTATTCTTGTATATGCTAGCACAAATAGAGAAACTAGAAAGAAACAATAGGCTGAACCTATTACTAGATCAATATCTTGGGGAATATATTGGATGTTGCTAGGGGATTTTAATGATATTATTGATAATTCTGGAGGGAATACGCGGGCTCCTTGGACTTTTAAGGATTTTAACAACTTTATTTATATGCTAGGAGCAGAAAATCTTGGTTATAGAGGGAAATCTTGTACTTGGTCTTATTACATAATTAATGAGGGACTTATTCAAGAACGCCTGAATAGAGTTTTGGTATCGCCTGATTGGAGATTAAAATATGATCAGGTTGCGGTGCTTCATATTCAAAACAATGCTTCAGATCACGAATTAATTCTTTGTTCCACAGATGGACTAAATGATGACTAGAAAAAAAGATTTTATTTTGATAAAAGATGGGTTGGTAACCCTGAAGCCCATAAATTAATTAAACAATCTTGGTTAACTGACTCTTCTAGTGATTGTCAATCTAAGGTGTGTTCAAAGATAAATTTTTTTTTAAAGTTTTTAAATTTTATGGAGAAAGAAGGGTGAATCAAACTCTATAATAAAGTTTAAGCAACTGAAAAATCTTATTAAGTTCGCAAAAATTAATCCAAAAGGACCAGATCTACCTGTCATATCAAAGCTGAAAAATGAGTTAGAGGAGGAAGAAATTTATTGGAAGCAAAAGTCTAGAGTTCAATGGTTAAATGAAGGAGAGAAAAAAAACTTTTTTTTATATGTCTAATTTTCAAAAAAGAAGGAGGAATCTTATTAAAATAATTGAGAATGGATCGGGAGAGTGAATTTGTGATAAAAACGGTATGGTAAAGAAAATTGAGGGTTTCTACAAAGAACTATTTACTACTTCTAATCCTTCCTCCGTATCTCATATTCTTCAGTCTATTCCAACTTCTATCGATAAAAATATGATTTTGGGCCTGATTAGTGATGTTACTAATGAGGAAATAAAAGAAATTATTTTCTCTATGCACCTTAATAAGTCCCCAGGTGTTGATGGAATGACTCCAGTATTTTTTCAGCAGTTTTGGTCGTTAATTTCTCATGATGTATGTTTGGTAGTAAGGTATTTTTTTGAGACAGGTAAACTTTACCCTTTTAGAATCAAACTTTGATAACATTGTTACCCAAAATAAAAATACCTACTACAGTGATTCACTTTAGACCTATTAGTTTATACTCTACTTTGTATAAAATTATTACAAAAATTCTGGTGAAACGCATGAAATCTTTGATGCTTTTACTTATCTCTATGAATCAAGCTGTCTTTATTGGAAAAAAGATAAATTGTGGATAATGTCGTGTTAGCACATGAATTTATGGGATTGCTGAAAAAGGAAAGGAAAGGAAAAGATAAGTTAATGGCTTTAAAGTTAGATATGTCTAAAGCATATGATCGTGTGGAATGACCTTATATCCAGCAAATGATGTTACTGGATTTTCACCAATTTTTTGTAAATTGGGTTATTGACGTGTATTACGACTGCTTCTTTTTCATTAACTTCAATGGAAGGTTAAGGGTTGTATAAAGCCATCTAAATGATTAAGGCAGGGTGACCCTCTGTGATGACCCAACAGGTCATCTCCTGTTTTAGAAGTTAAAATTGTGTTCTGAGGCCTCGAAAACCTTCTTTTATCTCATCTTGTTTTGCGTGCGCATTCCAGGCGTATATCTGGAAAGCTTTTATATGAAAAACTGAAACAAAAAATGCTAATTTTACTTTTAAAATTGAATTTAAGTTGACTTCGGTCAATATTTTGGGTAAACAGATCTGGACCCGTAATTTGACAGTCCTGGAGGGTCTGTAGGAAAATATGGACTTGGGTGTATGCCCAGAATTAAATTCCGAGGTCCCAAGCCCGAGAAATAAATTTTTGAAAGAAATTGTTTTACAAAAATTATAAGAGTTTTTGGAAATTTGATTATATTTGAAATTGATGGTATCGGGCCCGTATTTTGGTTCCAGAGCCCGGTACAAGTTTAATATGGTATTTGAGTTGTGCCCGTAAAATTTGGTAAGAAACGAAGGTCATTTGACGTGATTCAGACCCGTAGTTGTGAAAATTTCTTGAGATTTTCCTTTGATTTTTATGTTAAATTCGTTGTTTAAGATGTTATTTTGGCGATTTGATCTCACGAGTAAGTCTGTAGGAGGTTTGGAGTCCCGAGGGCTCGGGTAAGTTTCGGATAAGTGTCAGAGTGGTTTGGACTTTTAAAAATCTGGTGTAATTATTGTATTTGGTGTCTGGTACTTTGTGCTATGCAAACACGTGGTCACCCACGCGAATGCGAAGGGTAAACGAGGCTGGGGCTGGGTTTGTTATATGCGAACGCATAGAACGGGGTGCGAACGCGAAGCACTGGGGGACTGCTCTATGCGGATGCGACCCCTTATACGCGAACGCATAGCTTAGGAGGGGGCTAGCCAGGGAAACTAGGAGAGCCCTATGCAAAGCGGTCAAAGGCACGCGAACGCGAAGGTTAATGGGGACCAGTGCTATGAGAAAGCAACAGACCCCACGCGATCGCGTAGAGGGTCTGCCCAGGGGTCTTAAAATAGTAGCAAAACGGTTGTTTTGAGATCCAGCGCGTCGTTCAGCAGTTGGGAGTCATGAACAACTTCATTCGGGTATTGTGACTTGTGTGTATGGTCAGAGTTGAAATTCAGGAGGTTCGGAGTTAAATTTAAAGGAAAATTCTCATCTCAGAAGCCTTAAGTTGAAGAAATTGGGTAAGAGTGGAATTTTGAGTAAACGACCTCGGAATCAGGATCCGAAGGTTCCAGCAGGTTCGTATGGTGATTTCGGACTTGGGCGTATGTCCAGATTGGGATTTGGATAACCCGAGAGCGTTTTGGTGTATATTGTGGAAGTCAGCATTTTTGAAGAAATTTCCTAAGTTTGGCTTGAAGAGCATTTCATTGTTATTGATGTCCTTTCAGGATTCCGAGACTGGGAATAGCTTCGTACGGTGATTCTGGAGTTGGGAGCCCGATCGAAAGTGAATTCGGATGTCCGGAGGTCATTTGAAGTCATTTGGCTAAAGATAGAAATTTGAAGGTTTTTGGAAAATCCGGCCAGAAGTGGAAGTTTTGATATCGAGGTCGGAATGCGATTCCAGAAGTTGGAGCAGGTCCGTAATGTTGAATATGAATTGTGCGCAAAATTTGAGGTCAATTGGGCGTGATTTGATATGTTTCGGCGTCGGGTGTAGAAGCTTGAAATTCTAATTTCTTAAAGAATTGGAGTTGAGTGCGATTCGTGATTTCAGCGTTGTTTGAGGTGATTTGAGGGCTCGATCAAGTCCGTGTTATGTTTTGAGATAGGTTGGTATGATTGGACGGGGTCTCGGGGGCCCCGGGTGGATTCCGGGTGGTTAACGGATCAAATTGAAGGTTGGAAAGGGCTGGTTTCTGTTTTCATCTGGTGCAACCGCACCTGCGAGGAATTGGCCGCAGGTGCGGCCTGGGAGTCGCAGGTGCGAATTTGGCTTGGCCTGGCTGGGAATCGCAGGTGCGATGAAAATTCCGCACCTGTGAAGCCGCAGGTGCGAGAAATAGTGCGCAAGTGCAATTTGGCTGGAGATTTGGGAGGTCGCAGGTGCGGGTGAATTGGTCGCACCTGCGTGATCGCAGGTGCGGATGAAGGATCCGCAGGTGCGGAAAGAGGGCCTGGGCAGATTGTTTTTAAGCGAGAGTTTAGTTCATTATCTTCACTTTATTCATGGGATAGGCGATTTTTGAAGAGCTTTTAAGGGGGTATTTCACCAAGCTTCAAGAGGTAAGTTCTTCTACTTGGTTCTTAGGTCAAATACAAGATATTTCATGGATTTTTGAGCATGAAATTGGTAGGAAAATTGTGAAACTTTGAAGAAACTTAGAATTTGGTAAATTGGATTTTTTGGCCACGAATTGAGCATGAACATTAGAGTAAATTATATAATTGAGTTAGTAAGGCTATGGGTAGAAGGCATCTTCGAGAATTTTGGATTTCCGGGCACGTGAGCCCCAGGGCATTTTGGTCATTTCACTGAGCGGGGTTGGGAAAGTATATAATCTGAAATTGTTGTGAGTATTAGGATGAATTTTCATTGCTTTGTCATTCATGTGGTAGTTTCGGAGCGTGGTGCGTCCGTTGGGGTCATCGGAAGGGCATGGAAGCCGGTGTTTGAACTTCGAAGCGAGGTAAGTCTCCTTTCTAACTTCGTGAGGGGGAATCGTCCCCCTAGATGAATTAATTAAGTATATGTTATTATCTTCGGGGGCTATGTACGCACGAGGTGACGAGAGTCCGTGCGTAGCTACTATATGCTTATGTCCGGGTAGTCTAGGACCCACTAGCATGCTTTATGTATGTACCTGTAACCATGCATGTATCATTGAACTGTTAATATGACCGAAAATATAATTAAATGTTTAAAAGAAAGCTGGAGTTCATACTGTTATCCTTCCAAAGAGAATTTGTTTTCGCTGAAAATATATGTGTACCTGGGTTAGGTCGTATCGAGGAATACCATTAAATTTGACAAATGAGTTTAAAAAACAAATGATTTCGAAACCTATGCTTCATGGTTCTTTGAATACATATTTTTACTATTTTCCATGAGAAAAACTATTGTTATTAATAAAAAGTGGATTTAAACGTGTGGAAATGTGTCAGCACTCGAGTCGCAGGTATGATTCGCGATCGAGGAGAGCTTTATGTTAAATATATATATTTTTATCGAGTCAGCACATGAGCCGCAGGTATGATGCGCGGCCGTGGGATAGCTTATTATTATTTTTATCGAGTCAGCACACGAGTCGCACGTATGATGCGCGACCGTGGGATAGCTTATTATTATTATTATTATTATTATTATCGAGTCAGCACACGAGTCGCAGGGATGATGTGCGATCGTGGGATAGCTTATTATATCTAGTTAGCACACGAGTCGCAGGGATGATGCGCGATCGTGGGATATCTTATTATTATATCGAGTCAGCACGCAAGTCGCAGGTATGATTCGCGATCGTGGGATAGTTTTATAACCCCAGTCCCTATGACCAACTTTATGACTCCGGCCGGTTGTCTTGTCCTGGTATGTGTATGGTCACTTGAGTCTGAGTCACTTGTAACTGGAGTGTCAGGTATTTGTTAAAAGGAGATTTTTTGTACATTGCTGTTTCTTTCAGTTATTATCTGGATTCCGTTATTTGCTACGTACTTGTTGCTCGTTGTCCTTCATGTCTATTGTATTTCATCATATTCCGTCACATGTTGTATTGTCGAACCTTAGCAAGAGTCTAATTCGCCCCCTCGTCACTACCTCTCTGAGGTTAGGCGGGCGACTTACTGAGTACACGTTATTTTCGTACTCATGCTGCACTTGCTGTGCATTTTATTGCACAGGTACCTTCATGGCAATGTGGAGGATTTAGAGACTTAGGCGAGCTGCATCTTCCAGAGGCGATCCGCAGCTGACAGAGTCACCTTCATACTGTAGCTATTTCATTTTAAATTTCCTTGTCCAGTTGTATTTCAGACAGATTTTGTAATATTTGTAAAATTCATAGAAGTTGTTCATGTACTTGTGACACCAGGTTCTAGGGACGTGTTGGGATTTACTTCATTAAATTAAATTGATGTGCTGTCATATTTAAGTTTACTAAAATTTATTTGTTTGGTTATGAGATTCAAGAGAAAGTAACGATTTCGAAAATGTTAAAAACTGGAAAGTTATTTCAATAAATTAATGTTTTGGCTTGCCTGACTTTGTGTCCGGCTCCATCACAGCCTTAGGGATTTTGGGTCGTGACACTTACTCAGTACATGGGGTCGGTTGTACTGATGCTACACTCTGCACTTTTGTGCAGATCCCGGTACTGGACTCTTCGGACCTTAGATCAGGGTTGCCGCCTTCAGTCCAGTGGAGACTCCGAGGTAGTTCTGCAGACGTTCGCAAGCCTTGGCGTCCCCTCCTATTTCATTTCTGTTATGTTCTTATTTACTTCTGAGACATATGTATTTATTTTGTTCAGACTCCTATTTGTAGTATTCATAGACAGTCCGTGAGATTGTGACACTTGTTCTTGGAGTACTTTAGTTCTGAATTTCGTATTAGTATTATATCAAACCGTTGAATCATGGTATCTCATATTTTAAATTTTCCGTGATTTTATTATAAAGTCTGGTAAGCTGTTAAAGATAAAGGAATAAGGTATTAATCAGTAATGTTGGCTTGTCTAGCTGGTTTAATAATAGGCACCATCACGGTCCCGGCGGTGAAAAATTTGGGTCGTGACACCCTCTATCACCTTATTTATTCCTAATATGTATTGAAGGATTATCTGCTCTATTACACTAGGCTGAACAACAAGAAAAGTTAAAAGGGTTCACATTAAGGAGAAGTAGTCCTTCTATTTCCCATTTATTTTTTGCAAACGACTCATTTATCTTTTGTAGAGCTGATATGAATAGTGTCGCTACAATTAATAAAATTTGGGACATATATGCAAGATGATCAAGACAAATAATTAATTTTGATAAATTTTCAGTCTTTTTTAGTAAGAATATTGCGGAAGAGGAAAAAGTTACAATATGTTCTTCGTTGAATAATATACGAATGTGTGAAAGGGTGACGTATTTAGGATTGCCTGCTATTGTGGGAAGATCTAAAAAAGAAATGTTGGCTTTCATAAATGATAGAATTTTATAAAAAATAAAGGGTTGTAAAAGAAAGTTTTCAAGTCAAACAGGGAAGGAGGTTTTATTAAAGTCTGTTTTAGCTTCTATCACCCCTCATATGCTATGTGTTGTTTTCAGATACCTGATGAGCAATGTAAGAAAATCACCAGTTTATTTTCAAATTTTTGGTGGGGTACGAACAATGATAAGAGAAAAATGCATTTTGAAAAGTTGGAAAAACTACGTGAATCAAAATTTAATGGGACGTTAGGCTTTCGGGATTTAAAGGCTTTTTAGCCAAACTAGCATGGCGAATTCTGACTGAACCGAATTTGTTAGTTTCTCAAGTCCTTAAAAGGTAAATATTTTCCTCAAGAATCTTTTTTACAGGCACCGACCAATAGATCTACATGGTAAATCTATAAGAATATGGAGAGAACCATGGCTTCCACGATATAGCTCCTTTTACCTCTTAAGTATGATGAGTGGTACTGCTGCAAATCTGAAAGTATCAGAATTGATTGATGACAATACTAACACGCGAAATATTCATATTTTGAATACTTATTTAGCAAAGATGATGTCGAATCTATTTTAACTACTCCAGTTTCTTCCGTGGAGGGAAACGATCGACTGATTTGGCATTTTACTAATTCGGATAAATATGAAGTGAAGGCTGGTTATTATCTGGTGAAATTTCTTCTCACAAATGATAGAAGTTTGGCTAATCGTTCAGAAAGTAGTTCTCATGTGTTCCCGAAATCCTTTTGGAACTATTTATGGTCTTTAAATATTAAAAACAAGCTCAAACATTTCTTAAGAAAGTGTGTCTTAAATACATTGTCTGTTAAGAATATTGTTACAAAAAGAATTCACTCTATGGATGCATATGTCCTATTTGTGGTATGAAACGTGAAACTTTAGAGTACATATTTTTTAAATGTCCTAGATCAATTAATGTGTGAAAATGAGTCTGATTCATTGGCCAAGTTTGCATTTGATTTATGATTTTGCTACATGGTGGTATAAATTAATATTAGACACCAAAAGATTCTCGAAAGTTAATTATTGCAACTGGCAATGTCTATTTTATGAATGATTTAGAAGGCTAAGAATTATTATATTTTTAATTCGGTGATATGGAATTAAAATGATGTTTATCTAAAGCATTATTTGATTTTAATGAACTTACAGTTGCAAAGGAACATGTTAGCACTATGAGAGATGCTTCTAATACCACACCTTTACTAACTATTTCTTCAGAAAAAAGTGTTGCGTTATGTAGATGCAGGTTTAGATCCAACAACTCGCACAACGAGTATTGGAATGGTAGCCTTAAAGGCTAATAGTGACGTACTTTATACCTATGGTAGTCCAATCTATTTTGTTGGAAAAGCCATAATAACTGAAGCGTTAACAATAAGGAAAGCAATTCAACTGACGGTGAAGTATGTATGGAAGAATATACATATCTTGTCTGATTCCTTAACAATGGTTCAAATGCTTAATGGAAGCAGAGGTCCTTCATGGGAGGTTAATACTGTTTGCGAAAATATCTGGGCACTTCAGCAACATTTGGTTGATGTATCTTTTAAGTATCTTAGAGGGTTTAATACTTGTCGCCATAAGTTAGCTAAATTTTCTTTCTCACTGCTTAGTGGAGTCTCTTGGTTTGACAACTTTCTTGTTTGGATTGCCAACGAGGCTTCATCTAGTTTTGTACCATTGACAGTTGGGTTTGATCAATGCATACTTTGTTTCTCCGGAATAAAAAACTAAGAGTATATGGGGCGGCCAGAGGATGAAGCCACTGAACCGGGGGCTTTAGGCCCTAAAATTTTAGGGGCCCCGATTTTTTTTTCAATTCCTATATGTTTTCCGATATTTGATTTGAGGCCTTGAGTAATTTGAATACGTACCATGTAAAATCTATTAAAGTGGGATCCGCTCCTTAGAAAGAATTTTTTTATTCCTAAGACTCGAATCGAATACCTCCAATTAAGGAAGGAAATATCCTATCCATCCCACTACAGCTCTTCTTGTGAGACCCTTTAGAAAATATTAAATATTTAAAAGTTAAAAAGTAAAATATTTTACATAAAGAAAATATTATATTTATCATTAAAAAATTAATAATACACTTTTAAACTCTATTTTTATTTATTTTTTTTCCTCGGATTTCCATCATTGCAACAAGCATATTGAAACATCACAAAATTGTTCTGATATAAATTTATCAACTTCTTGAATCGGGGCCTATTACTTAAGATTATTAATAGTACGCGAGAGATTAAATGATTTATGCAAAAAAATTATTAAAATGAGACGGTCTTAGAACATTCAAGACGCTAATACATGGTTACGTCTCCTGAAGTTAATGCCCCAATAGGTGAAGAATGTCTCGTGCACACTTCACACCTTGTGTTATTCTTCATTTACACATTATCATTTTGTGCACAATTTAACCCCTGGCTTGTTCATTTTGAGAGCTTTAAAATTTTAATTTTAATTTCTTTTGACTATTGACTGTAATTTGTTTAGAAAGTATGATTTCATGCTTCAAAAATTTGTGTGTGCATGTGTAATTCCATCAATGTAAAAAGAAAAATAATTAACATATGCGTAAGTATGAAATGTTTGCTTGTTACTTATAACACCAATAATGCTTTTCTACGAAATAACATATTTATTGGGTTTCATATTGTTTGGGCCTTGTTTTCAAGGACATAATTCAAATTAATTGGGCAAGGATCTATTGGGTTTCATGTTGTTCGGGCCTTGTTTTCAAGGACATGATTTCAAAATAGCCAGATTTACAAGTGGTCATTCAAAAATAGTCACAGTTTCAAAAGTAATCGAAATTTAACCACTTTTCATGTAAAGATAAATCTGAACGAAAATTTTGTTCAAAATCCGAAAAATATTCCAGCATAATATACTGAAATTACAATATAATATACTGGAACTGGAACTCCAGTATATTATACTTGAGTTATACTGGACTTCCAGCATACTATACTGGAGCTCCAGTATAATATGCCGGTCCAGCATGGAAGTTCCTACACAGGTGCTCCAATCTTCAGTATATTATGCTGGAACTTTCCACGTGTTGGAGTTCCAGCATAATATGTTGGAAGTTCATTCACAGGTGCACCAATCTCCAGTATATTATGCTAGAACTTTCTGTGTTGCAGCAACATAGTGGCTATTTTTTAATGACTTTGCAAACGCTAGCTAGTTCTAAATGACCAGTCCGAAAACTAGCTAGTCCGTGCTATTTTTATTGATTTCAATTCAATCGTTGTTTCTTAATTGGGGCACTGCTGGATACCTATACAGTTGGGGTTTTTTTCACTTTTAGTCCGTATCAGAAACTATTTACATTGGGTATACGAAAAAATGTATAAAATTTGTATATAATATATAATATATAATATATATATCATTTTCCCTGTACACTTTCTCGGCTACTTTTCCAATTTTAGTGGAATCGGTGAAAATGATTTTACAAAGGATAACGTATCCCCCAAATAGATTGTGAGGTGACTGATGAGAAAAATTTGTCTGCCTTAAAGTAGGATTATTTAGTTAGTTAGCAAAATAATTACATGTGGTTAGATGCAATATGAATGCAGGCCCCAGAAAATATTCCCCAAAATCTTTACTATTTCCATTTTTTAGTGTAGGATTACAGGGATAGAAAGATCCTTGACAGACAAGATATCTTCAAATAATTTTGGTCCGTAATTAAAAATTAAAATAGAAAAAGAAAATCAAGGGGTGTAACGTGATATTAGTTGTATGCTTATGAGGTTAATTAATCTGTTAATTGTTCGTTTATTTCAGATCCTGGAAATTTGACGTTAGTTAATCTACTCTATCTCATAGATCCATCTAAAACTAACATTGACTATTTCAAATTATTTTCTTTAAATAAATAAATTGACTAAAAAAGTAGGCTGCACCCACGTTAATGAAAGGATCAACATTTCTAAAAATAATAAGTGAGTACAATTTTCATATCTTTCCATTTGCACATGCATATTTTTTAAAAAGTCTATGTCGTATAATAACATCTGGTTTGAACTAAAATGGAAACAAATTTATAGAGAGAAAACATATTAGAGTAAACTTCAGGACAATAAGATTAACCAAATATTGCCACACAAAACTTTTAATGCCATTTAATGTCTGTAGGAAAACAGAAAGGAGAAGATGCATTTAGTACTAATTTTGTCCACATTTATCTGTCACTCTTTTGCTTTTTTATTGTATTTAATATGAAATAATTGCAACTCATAACACATTTTTTTTTGTAGTTTACAAATACTTAACTTTTTACTTGTGATAAGAATATATTTGATAAATGAAATTAATTTTTCTTTAACTAAGCTCCAAAAACTATCAAATTGATTCCTTTCTTTTTTTTTGCTTGATTTTTCCAGTATTAAATAATAACTGAGTAATTAAATTGAGTTCATATTATGTAAGGTCCACTAACAAAAATATTTATTTATAGAACTTTCTCCATATTTAATATTAAAAAAAATTGATTCGCAATCATCAAAATGAGACAAAAAATGGAAACGAAAAAGAAATTCATTAATATGAAAACTAAATCCACAGAGATTCAGAGGAGAGACTCGTTAGTTGTAAAATAGGGTCCCACAACTGCAACTAATCATATTCACTTTTTCTCTGCCCACCACATGGGCCTTAGAGCACCTGTCGCAATCCCGTAGATATCCTCAACTACCAAGGTTAATTTCGTCCTTTTAGTTACCCCGTCTATATAATAGACCCGCGTAGGGTACAACTCCTTACCATTACAAATCGCAAACCGGAAAAGTTTCTTCACACTCTCACGGAGCACTCATATTCCTATAGTTGTCGCACCACTCATATTCTTATAGTTGTCCCATGGAGATGTCGCTGGAGATCGGAAAATCGATGAAGATCCGTTACATTGTTAAGATTCGTCAGATGCTTCGGCAGTGGAGAAAAAGAGCTGTGTCATCTTCATCTAAACGAATAGCTCCTGATGTGCCTGCCGGACACGTGGCTATCTCGGTAGGTAGTAGTTGCCGGAGATTCGTCGTGCGAGCGACGTACTTAAATCATCCCATTTTTAGGAAGCTATTGATCCAGGCGGAGGAAGAGTACGGTTTTTCGAACCATGGAACCTTGGCTATACCTTGCGACGAGTTTCTGTTCGAGGAAATCCTTCGGTTTGTCTCTAGATCCGGATCGGGTAACCCGACCCGTTCATTGAGCCTTGAGGATTTTCAGAAATCATGCCATGCAAAGTACCGGAATAGTGTGGAGAATTTTGGTGAATCTCGACCACTACTTGGATGTACTGAAAAATCAGTTTGTTAGAAGATTAAAGAATTGGATTAGGCCGTAGAAATTTGTGATGTTGCAATTAATGGAGATGGCGAAAGGAACCTTTGAGGACTGAGTCATCCCGAATTGTGTTGATGACAGACGCCAGATTGTAAAGAGTGTCTGTTACATTTTTTCCTGATTTTTACAATATTATTATTCTCTCCTTTTTCTTTCTCCCGAAAAAGTTGTACAATTTGATACATAATTGATATACTATATACTACTCTTCATTCTTCAAGTGATGGAAATTATGAGATTTGGCTTTTGATTTGATGGTCCGAGCGTTAGAGAGAACTATGGAAAATAGAGTGAATATTCTTAAGCTCGTCATTTCTTAATATGTATCACAGTCTCATGCATACAAAAAATGGCGATGCTTTAATTTCCTTTAGTTCATTTCCCCTCTATATATTTCTTGATTTTGACTAAATATAGTACAATCTACAAATGCAACCATTTGAAAATTTGTGATCCCACAATTGAAGATAGGGAGAAATCAATAACAAAAAGCAAGTCCAAATGATGGTTTTCCCATTAAAAAAGTTGGCAATTTTGCAAACTCAACTTGTCTAAAATATTTGACATTTTAGCTAAATAAAAATTAATTTATACTAGTATTTTTTCCAGATCTAATCTTACTGTCCTAATTAATTGAGTGTTAATTAAGTTAGATATTTAAAGAGAAATCAAGGATAATTTAGAAAATACAACAATTCAGTGGCTTCTATAGATGGTGTCTAAAAATGTTAAATAGTACAATTTGCTGATATATTTGCATACAAATATTAGTTTATAATCTTGAAAAAGAAATTCAAATCTTAAAAGACATATGACACGGATGAAATATATACACGGAGTGGTGAAGATGTAAAATCACTTTAGCTCTTTGAGCATCTTTGGGTGCGTACTTTACCTTTGTGTGTTTTTATTTACCCATTTTAATACTTTTACGTATCATCTTTTATACCTATTTTAGGGTATGGCACTTTCTGAATCGCGCACAGAGTCATTTTTTATTTTATTTACGGTCTTACACATCAATTGAGAGATAATAATAATAATATAAAAGCCAAGGTAAAGGTAAAAAGGACAACTTTTTTTTTTTTACAGATCATGCGCATGAAAAATGTCAAAATATTCCCTTTCCAAAGTCCAAAAGGAACAATTAATTCACCAAAAGGTGCTTATTTGGGGTCCCTCCATTAGTAGTTGGCACCTTCATTAGGCACTATCATTGTGCTATTGAAAGCATATATGTTTGGTAATCATAATAACGTGGATAAAGAGTTGGAGACTGACTAATTGGTGGCTCAAAAGACTCGGTCTAAATAGATAAGAGCAAAAAGAAACATAATATTCTGTTGATGGGACAACTAATATTTTTCTGGTTCTCATCAAATATTAGTTGGATTTGGCCCCAACTGAAATAGAGCTGGCCAGCTATACCAAGACTGGACAGCGTTTTGGACTTTTAATTGGGGCCAATCCAACTTGCTTGGACTCCACATCCAAGAAAAACTTGGAGAACTCGGCCACAACGGCTTAGATTTTTAGCTAGTTTTTTGGACTTAAATTTGGTTGAAGCTTGAAAAATATTTAATTCAAATAGTCTTTATTCTACAACTTAAATTAAGAATAGCTGGTGAATATATAATATACGTATAATTTATGTATTACATATGTATATCTATGTTTATGGCTAGAAAAAGTAAACAATTAATATGCCGGCTATTTGTGTAAAAATTCCTTTGAAAAACAGTTTTTTATGTTGTATTAAAAAATAATTTTTGGAAGTTATGTCTGGGCATGCATTTATTTGAAAAACAAGTTGAAGTTTTGCGAGCGAAAAGAAAATTGCCCTACACTAGTTTTTGAGTACTTGAAAACCTTTTTCAATTTTATTTTTCAAAAAATAATCATACAAATATTGTTTTCAAATTTTTTTTCAAAATAAGTCGCTAAAATCTATGACCAGACGGTGCGTGATTTAGCCTCTGATTCAAGAGATTAAAAATGGAAGGTTGACACGAGTTCGCATCCTTTACGGTGATTCCCGGGATCATTTGATTCACATACTAATTATGTTGTGATTAATAATGAATAAACTATTACATAGTAATTGATAATAATCAAATATTATGCAGTGATTAATAAGTAATAAAAGGATACTGTTATAAAAGAATGACTAACTTAGTTTAAGGGTATTTTATAGTCTGTAATTAGTCAACATTAGGGGTGCCGTACCAAATCGATAATTCGAGTCAAACCGGAAAAAAATCCGACATGATTTGGTATTGAAAAATAAAACCCGACCATAATTGATTTGGTTTGGTTTTAACTAAAAAAAGTCAAACCGAAATCAGACCAACTCGATAGTACACTTATATAATTTTTAAAAATAGTTTATACATATAAATATTAATTGTAATGTAATTTATAAATACTTCTTAAACTTTTTCACAATTTTATCTTTTAACGTATTATTTCAAATTTAGACTTAACATTCTTGAACGGTAAATAAATATTATAGCCCATAAATGTCGTAACTCGAACAAAGTTCAAATCAATACGAATGCTAGCAAAAGAAATTCAATTCAATACTAGGAATGACGATAGCGTTGAATAATTATTTTAGTTTTATAATGAAAATGCATAACTTAGTTTATCGTTTTCTCTAGTGCTTAGTTATGTTATTAATATTAGTACTTATTAGCTATACTTATTTTAGCATGACCTATATTATATTTTTAGATTATGTTAATTTTGATTATGGCTTATTAATTAGCAATATTTATTTTATGTAATTTTATTATTTTATCTTTGTTATTGAATATTTCAGTATAATGTTATGACTTATCTCATATTATTGTGTTAGTTTTTTTGAAAAAAAATATTATATAGTTGTATTTTACTAGGAGACAACACAAGTTAAATATTTTATGCTATAAAGACTTTACCGAAAAAAATTCGAAAACCCGAAAAAATCCAAAAAATCGAGAAAACCGAGATTGAAAAACCCGACTTTATAGGTTTGGTTTATAAATTTAAAAACCTAACACCATTGATTTGGTTTGATAATTAAAAATTTTGAACTAACTCGACCTATTTACATCCCAAGTCAAAACCCAAAATATACGTAGTCTTATTCTACATTCTATTCCGCATAAATAATATATAGATTCTCGCATATAACATAATGTGTGTGTAAGAAGTAGTTTGTTACAATGTGGGGAATGTGGGACTTTCCCACATGGGTAGCCTAAAGCCCCTTTATGGGCTATTTAAGTTTTTGTCCATTTTATATATTTGCTTAAGAATATACACTTTTTAAATTTATTTTTTATTTCTACAACAGAAAATTAGTTTTATTTGAATTTAAAATTCAAATAAACAGAAACATCTGTTAATGAAATAAAGTGACTTTTCGGAAAAGACGTGACTTTTGCTCTATTAATAAACATGAGATTCCCTATAAAGAGATTCAAAAAATTTGCAAGTATCAGTTAGTAGCTTGTTGTATTCTAAAAAAGATTGTTTGTATTTTTCCCAAATCTATATACGGATAATAACTTCTTTAAGGAAAGTCGTTCTCACGCCTCAAACCTTCTCAATCTCGTTTTTTAATCACTATTTTTTCTAACAGTGTGTATTATTTGATAGCACCAGTTTTAGTTGATACTATCTAGCCAGCCAAACGTTGCATGTGCAACCAACAAAATATGTAGTATTACTTTATGCGGGATTTTTCGTTGGCACTGGTTATATCACACGTACAATTAACCAAACGACCATAGTGTTGATTTAATTATTTGTAAATTAGTGCATAACACATTCACCTCCTTTTTTCTAGGGAAGGAGAATTGTTAGATTATATTTATAATTTTCTCGATCCAAAAAATACACAAAGATTACATATACTCATCTTCTTCTTTTTTTTCTTCTTCTTCTTAAACAAGTTTATAGGCGTTATTAAGCGTAAGGAGAAAAAGTCACGTCGTCGTATTAGGTAGCTCTAGGTTAGGGTGGCCAAAGGTGCACATGAGAATGTTCAACAATTTGCATTGCATGGAAAGAAAAAAATGGAGATGTGACGTACTAAAGGAAAATGAAAGGGAATTGCACATGTATATATGCCTAGGCTCTAATATTGAGTCCCCACAAAGATTTCCCATCCCTAAGAATCTTCATTTGCTTTATTGAGAGCGAATTTCAATCGTTATGTTAGCTTAGTTACGCTATTCAAAAAAGACGGTCTCTTTATCCCTAACTTGCATCTTCATATAGATAGTCGGTCCTCCTAGGCAGCTGGAAGTGTTATGTTAAAAGGACCAAGGAGAATCCTATCCTAAAGGAGAAGAAGAAGGAGGAGGAGCTGGCTTTAGGGACGGAATCGAAACGAAGAAATTAGTTCATGCCACGAAGCTAGCCAATTAACGTATTATTCGTCAATTGTAGTTTTGATAGCGAAGCAAGTGGAGTAATATATATACACGAGACATCGATCTAAAATGACTTAATTATATGAATAGTTGAAGTTAAAGAAAATGTGTTTGCTATGCACGATTACTCGTACGTCCACCCATGAGGCATGTCCAAAGGTTCTTCTCAACACCATAATTGAGAAAAAAATAAAAAAAGACGTACGTTATGAAGTAAAAGCGTGGGCCGATGATATTGTACTGAAGAGGACAAGAGTAGGCGTTGGAATGAGTGGAGGACAAAGCTTCATGACTTACCCGTACAGAGTCGTTCGCCTCTCCAAATCGCGCTTCGATTGTTTCCTAGGTATCAGTCACCTTCCACCACCACCAGTGTAGTTAATTGAAAAATGTTACGTAGTTAATTGGGTCGTCCATTGAGCTAACCTGACCCGATTAGGAGAAGATAATAATTTGAACGGAAGTTACTGGTATTTACCACTTTTTTTAGTAGTTAAAATGAGTAACTTCTGCAGTTCTTCTCCTTAACTACGCCATTTCTTGAAAAGAAGAACACAGAGATTGGGAGAGAGGTCTTCTTCTCCAAATGTACTAGTATTTTTTTCCATCAGGGTGAAAGTTGACAATGGTGTTTGGTATATTGTAGTATTTGTGCTTGTAGGCTGTAGCTATGTTTTCTGGTATATATGTCTATGAAAATCAGCTCGTACGGTACAGTATAGCCAAGATACGTGCAAAATGACCAATACATCATCGTTATACCAAATGAAAACATATTTTACGTATAACGTAATATTTTGAATATATGTACGAAGTTGATTTGGAGAGTATTCGAGGTTGTCATAGAATAATACTCGACAGTTAGTCGACAAGAGTTTCTGACAGTATTTCACAAAACTAAATTTTTTAAAACCCAACATGTCTTTTCTTTGCAACCAAACATTTCCTTTGGTGTCTCCACCTTTCTTTTTCATTCAATGTAGATATCATTTTTGTCTGGTAAGATATTGAACAATTCTCATTGTATGCATATGTAATTATCCTAAAATTGTACGTATAAACGGCAGATTTTTTAACTGTATAACACTCATCAAACAGATCGTTGCGTAAATTTTACAGAGTCCTGCCCCTGCATGATCTACATCCCGTAATCTTGTACAGATAATTTATAACTTTTTTTTATCCAGAGAAACCATTTGTTTAGTACACCTATACATTAAACCGGCAAATGTGATTTTTTTTTTAATTATCAGGAGATTAAAATGATATTGCAAGTAATTGTCCGTAATTAATGGTGTTACTATAAGAGTATAAGTTAAACTTTAGTACTCGTATGAAATAGCTAGAAGTATATATAGTGATGATCTGAATATAAACTTTGGTATGAAATACGGTTTGATGATGATAGGACATAGGAGACAAACATTGCATAGAAGTAACATGCAGCCAACGATATTATCATATCTAGCTATAAATAACAATTATGAAATACCCTTTTTTTTTTGAATGATTTGAGATGAAAATGACTGATCATTATGGTATATTGGTCCCCAATTTGATTCTTTGATTTTGTTAGGACTGTCCCTTCAATTTGTACTGTACGTCACGGAATTTGGTTAAAACATCACTGGACAAAATTAATAGGACTAGCTAACAATAGGTGCAACGCTTAATTGTATGTTATTGTTATATAAATTCAATATGATATCAGATCAATCAAAAGTTTAAGATTCAAATTTTACTGTCACCAATTATCAAGGGGAAAAAAAAGTCTCTAATAGTCTAAATCTTTAGATGAGAGGACTCATGAAGATGCTTTTATCTCGCTTTATAGAGGCTCAGCTCGATTGTTTTATCATTTTAAACTTTTTTTTTATCTTGAGAGATGAGGAACCTATTATTTGCCAACTGAAGTACAACAAATTCAATCAAATGATTAGTCTTAGCTAGAAGCAATGTTTGAACTTCATATGTCAGCCATGAATAAATGGTCCAGACACACAAGACCCAACCAATAAATCAAGTACTGTGAGTTTAGGGAGAAAAGGAAAAAAAGAAGAAATTAATGATGGCGACAAGAAAGAGGGCCAAGCATTAATCAAGGCGGATTTATAATTTGAATGTGATAAGTTCAATTTAACGGTTTTTAGCATCGAACTCGTAGTAATTTTTATAAGATGGACTAATATTCGTTAATTTTTATGAGTTTTCCTTTGTATTTATATTTTGAATATATAAAAATACCGAGTTGAGTTAAATTTAACAAGTTTAGTTATATTGATAATTTCCATCCACCTCCGGCAATATTGGTCGATGATGTTAGTGAAGATATTTAAAGAGGAAGAATATGGAAGTCTGTTAGTAGCTATCAATAGTTGTCGAAGCAGAAAAAATATCATTCCCAGTATATTTTTGTGGGCAACAATAAGAAGGCAATTCCATGCAAGTGAGGCTAGCTAATTTTCAGTTACATTTATGTTATGAAAAGAGTTGTTACTGTCAGAAACTTTGTGGCTGAAACAAAAAGAGGGAATGACCCAAAGAAAAGGTAACGAAGATCACTAATTAGTGGGTGTGCTAGTTCATTATAACGAGAGAGAAAGATATCAAGATAAGACCAACTTGGAAAGCGGAGCCAAAATTTAAAGATTACGATTCATTAGAATTTGAAGCTTAATAATCGATTTGATAGTTTAGTTCTTTTACATTACAACAATAACAATAATATACCGAGATTTATCCCATACCGTGGAGTATAAGGAAGATAGTGTGTACGCAAACCTTACCCCTACCTTGTGAGGATAGAGAGGATGTTTCTAATAGACCCTCGGCTCAGGAAAACATAAGCACCATATTAATGAAAATATAGATAAGAAGGGACAGTACCAAAAAATCATATAAAAACTGAATAAAAATAACAAGATAGTAAGGTGATCAATAATGAAAAAAAATAACGATTAGTCATAAAAACTTACTACCAACAGAAAGCGAGACTGTGTGACAACACTACTGTTATGAACACCCTAGACTACCTCCTCTACTACCCTAATTCTTGACTTCCATACCTTCCTAACAAGGGTCATGTCCTCGGTCAGCTGAAGTTGTGCCATATCTTGCCTAATCACTTCTCTTTACCTCTTCTTTGGCCTACATCTACCTCTCCGTAGGCCCTCCAATGTCAACCTCTCACACCTCCTCACCGCGGCATCTGTGCTCCTCCTCTCACATGACTGAACCACCTAAGCCTCGCTTCCCGCATCTTGTCCTCAACAGGGGCCACACCCACCTTGTCGTGAACAACCTCATTTCTGATCCTATCTAACCTGTTGTTCCCGCACATCCATCTCAACATCCTCATATCTGTTATTTTCATCTTCTGGACATGAGCGGTCTTAACTGGCAAACACTCTGCCCCATACAACATCATTGGCCTGACTAGGGGTGTTCTTTGGTCGGGTACGATATTTAGATATGTCGGTTCGGTATTTTTATTATTCAGTTTCTTAACATCCAATACCAATACCGACCTAATTAAATTCAGTATGGTTCATTTTTTCTCCTTTCGATTTCGGCTTATTCGGTTTGTGAACTTCGTTTATTCGGTTTGAATACTAACTAGTGTATAGCGCCATAGACTGTTATATTCTAAATTAAAGTACTCAAAAGTACAAACAAAAAATATTTGTTGACAAAAGTTTTGTCCAAAACTAGCAAATATCAACCCAAAGAGAGAAAAATGTACATAAAAGAATAAATTTGATCATTAAAAATGTCTTGTTACTTGCTTAGAGTTAATTGACGAACTTAGAGAATAACGGAAAGTAAAATTGTAGATTTTTATATTTATGTTATAATTATTAATATGTATTGTGTAATATAATATATATTTCAGTATTTCATTTTAAAATAAAAATATCATACCTAATACCAATATTTTTTAAAACTTAAACCAAATACCACACCTAATACCAAAATATTGATACCAAATACCAAAATTTTCGGTTTCGATACAGTAATTCAGTATTTACCAAATTATGCATAGCCCTAAATCTAACCACCACTCTGTAGAACTTACCTTTAAATTCTTTTTACATTACTTCTTTCAATTTAATAATTTATATATATTTAATAAATTTATTAAATTAAATACAGAGTTTAAACTAAAGTTACTGAATTCAAACCTAAACTCTAGCTCCGGACTGCTTTGATAGCTCATTATTGTTGAGCAACCCTTTACTTTTTGTGCTGGTCCCCAAGTGTCTTAATAGAGCTCAATATTTTAATTTTTATATAGGGTTTATCCTTCAAGAATTCATATTCATGTAGCTTGACAAACGTTACGTGTTTGCATGGTTTATATCCTATATAATTGGAAGTTTTTCGCGATTCTAGTATTTTTGTTCATCTGCATGGTTTACTCTAGAGCTATGACCCGTTTATTAAACTGATTAACTTGATTCAACAAGTCGAACTCCAAATTACCCATCAAATTAACTATTTGGTCAAAACACATCAAATAAGTGTAACTCAACGGGTCGAAATGCAACCCAAATAAAAATACACAAATCAATTTGAATAATTCCACATTTTTTCTCAATATATAAGCAAAACAAAGGTGGGGAGAAAGTTGGGTCTCGACAGAGGCAGATGTAATGTACTACCTACCGGTTCAACTAAATCTATAACTTTCGATGCAGAGTAAAAATTTATATGAAAGAATTCATTAAAATTACAAAAATAATAGATATAAACCCATAACCTTAAAAATATAATAGACTCAATGTTAAAAACTTTAAAATTGAACTCATATGATTTAAATTCTGGATCCGTCTCTGAGTGAATTGAGTTATGACGCCTATGCACATAACGTCACTTTATTAGTTGTACTCCATTTATATATTTTGCATTATTACTAAAGCTGAAAATTCTTCTCCCGTTCTTGGTTTTTGTCATGAGATAACAGCCGTTAATTAATTCGGTTATTGAGAACTAGAGTTATGTTTAGATTCTTGATGAAATTCTCGGAATTTGGTCTAGAATTTTGAAATTCTAATTTGAGAAATTTTTCAAATCCGAAAGTAAAAATATATATGTGTTATAAATAGAATTCTATTTAGAGTGAATGTCTATCTTTTAGAGAGTTTTATTTTGTGGCTAAACTATTTTTTTCCTATAAATAGAGGGGTCTTACCCCATTGTATATCATCCCAAAATTCAATAAGAATTTTCTCTCTCTTTCTCTGCAATATTGTTATTGTTCTTGTTCTTTCATTGTTTCANTTTTAATTATGACTGACATTATGAAAAGAAAGTTCGTTGCCCTTGAAATTTCGGGCAAGAACTATATGACATGGGTGTTGGATGCTGAAATCCATTTAGATGCAATGGGTCTTGGAGACGCCATCAAAGATAAAAAAATAAAGCATCTACCCAACACTGTGCTAAGGCCTTGATTTTCTTGCGCATGAAGGGTTGAAAATTGAATATCTCACAGTCAAAGATTCACTTATTTTGTGAAATGGCTTAAAGGAAAGATATGGGAACTTAAAGTTGGTCACTCTTCCACAAGCACGATATGATTGGGCTCATCTGAGGCTCCAAGACTTTAATTCTGTTTTTGAATATAATTCTGCAATGTTCAGAATTACTTCTAAATTGAAACCCTGTGGAAATATTATCACCGACTATGATATGCTTGAAAACACGTTCACAATGTTTTATGCCTCCAATATGGTCTTGCAACAGCAATACCGAGAGAAAGGTTTCAAGAAGTACTCTGGGTTTATTTCTCTTCTCCTTGTGGTTGAACGAAATAATGATTTGCTCATGAGAAATCACGAAAATCGACCCACTGGGTTTACACCATTACCTGAAGTGGATGAGGTGTATTCCCATTATGCTAAGCGTGGGAAAGGCCGTGGCCTATTAATGGTCGTGGTCGTGGTCGTGGCCGTGGACAAGGAATAAATTTTCCTGGTTTTAATCACCCCCTAAAGAAAAATAACCGCCAAAAGTGGAAAGGGAAAGATGAGAAGCCAAAGGCAAATGGTTCAGAAACTGAATGTTATCGCTGCGGTAGAAAAGGGCATTGGGAAAATATTTGTCGTGTACCAAGACATTTGGTTGAACTTTATCAAGCATCTCTAAAGAATAAAGGCCCTGAAGCTAATCTTGTCTATGACAATGAATTTGACATCACCCACTTGGATGTGGCAGACTTCTTTAAGCACCCTGATGGAAAAATAGACCACTTGATCGGTGATGGATCCGTGGTTAAAGATGACTGAGTAGTTTGAGTTTCTTTTCTTGTTTTGCCTATTCGTAGTAGCTAGTGAATAAACATCATGTAATTATAATTTTCTTACATGAGTAGTAGTCATTAGTATCAATTAGTATTATTTATTTTATGGAATAGTTTTAGTTCGTTTTGATTAAATATAGCTCTAGTATTCGTTTTAGACAATGTTTCAATAAGGGTACGAATACCATTCTTATCGCTTCTTATATTGAAATGGCCTAAATCATAGGTAATTTGATTTGAAACAGAATATTAAATATCCTACTAAAACTAAAATGAAATAAGCAAGTGGAATGTATGATTTCAAGAACATTAATATAACGAAAACATAAATTTATTGTTTATGTAAGAATATGTAAGTATTCACGTTGTTAACAGTGATATAAACTGAATGGTATACGGTATTACCACTTCCGTTTTTCTTTAAATTCATATAGGTACATGGTACTTTAGAAGAATTAGTTTCAAAATTACTGTGTGAATATTTTAAACATGTTTAAAAGCACTATGGTAGTCTTTTTGTCCTGTGTTTATGATAATAGTACAGTTTGTTTCTTTTCTTTGAAAATACTAATATTTATTCGTATATTTCTTTTGTATGTCAAACAATGGGAAGCAAATATGGATATCTCACAAAACAAACTTGGATCAAAGTTTAATTGTAAAAATATTTGCTTAGTTAATTCATGTACGACACATATAATATTCAAAGAAAAGAAATATTTCTCTCATTTAAGTATGTGTAAGGCAAGTGTTACTACAATTTCCGGTAGTACTAAATTAATTGAAGGCTCTGGAAGAGCTACTATAACTCTACCTAAGGAAATAATACTTATCATAGAGAATGCAATGTTCTCCTCCAAGTCCAAGCGGAACTTGTTGAGTTTTAAAGATATCCGCCGAAATTGATATCATATTGAGACAATAGATGAGAATAATCTTGAATATCTCATCATTACCAATAATGTATCTGGCCAAAATAGGGTTATTGAGAAGTTCCCATCTTTATCTTGTGGCCTACATTAGACAAAAATTAGTGCAATTGAGGCACATTCTACCGTATAGGTGTTAATCGGGCCGACCTGACCCGTTAACAACCCAGGTCAGCCCGGTTCAGCCCGGTACTGTAGTAATATTGGCGGGCTGGAATGGGTTGGATGGGTAACGGGTTTTAAACGTACATATTTTGAAAAACGATGCACCAAACCCGCTACAACCTGTTAAGCCCTTAACGGGTTCTTAACGGACTGCAGCTCGGTTCAGCCCGTTAACGTGCTAATATTTGTTTTTTAATTTCTGACCGTTGCCAACAGTCAAATTCAAAAATATAAAAAGCTCGATCCGCCCGAGCCCGTTAATCCCGAACCTGTACGGGCTCTATAGGACCCGAAAATTCCCAGCCCCCACTAGCCCGTTAACAGCCTATCCCGTCACCGAACGGGCTGATATTTTTTGTGTCTAGCCCGTCCGAGCCCGCCCGTTAAACATCTTTATTCTACCATAAACTAAAAGGTTACTGATTCCAATACATTTGTACTTTTGCATGATCGATTGGGAAGTCCTGGATCAATTATGATGAGACGAATTATAGAAAACTCAAATGGGCATCCATTAAAGAATTTAAAGATTCTTTTAAATAATGAATTTTCTTGCACTTCTTGTTACCAAGACAAGTTAATTATTAGACCATCACCAATAAAGGTTGGGATTGAGTCCCCTGCATTTTTGGACCGTATACAAGGGGATATTGTGGACCTATTCACCCACCCAGTGGGTCATTTAGATATTTTATGGTCTTAATAGATGCATCCTTTAGATGGTCTCACATGTGTCTATTGTCATCTCGCAACCTCGTGTTTGCAAAATTAATGGCACAAATAATCCGATTACGGGTATGATTTCTCGATAATCCAATTAAGTCTATAAGACTTGATAATGCTGTTGAGTTTTCATCACAAACATTTAATGATTATTTCTTATCAATTGGGATAAAAGTGGAATATCCTGTAGCTTATGTTCACACTCAAAATAGCCTTGCCGAGTCTTTAATTAAACGTCTGCAATTGATAGCAAGGCCGTTACTCATGAAAACTAGACTGCCCACTTCTGTTTGGGATCACGCCAATTTACATGCAGCAATGCTAGTTCGTCTTAGACCAACAAATTATCATAAATATTCCCCGTTGCAATTAGTTTTGGGTCATGAACCTAATATGTCCCATTTAAAATTTTTTGGATGCGCAGTATATGTGCCTGTAGCACCATCATATCATACCAAAATGGGTCCCCAAAGAAGGTTAGGAATATATGTTGGGTTTGAATCGCCCTCCATTATTCGCTATCTGAAAACATTAATGGGGGATTTATTCACTGCTCGATTTGCAGACTTTCAATTTGATGAGACACTTTTCCCAAAATTAGGGGGAGAAATTAGTGAAATTAAACGGGAAATTTTGTGGAAAAATCCATCACTATATCATCTTGATCCACGTACCTCTATTTGTGAAAAAGAGGTATAAAAGATTATCTATTTGTAAAGAATAACAAATCAAATGCCAGACGCATTTACGAATTTGAAAAGGATAACAAAATCACATATCCTTGCAGAGAATGTTCCAATCCGTATTGATGTCCGTATATATTGGACAATCTTCTAGTGTCATAGCTAATGAGTCAAAAACACGCCTAAAACGTGGAAGACCATTGGGTTTTAAGGATCGAAATCCTAGAAAAAGGAAAATAAATGATCAAAATGACACTATGAAAGAGTCTCACGACGAAATCCACGATTTAATAAATTCTGAGATTCATGAAGAAATCACTGAGCCCGAGACTCAAGATAATAAGGAACTATCAATAAATTCAACCGATATTGAGACAAATTTGAATTGAGTGGATATAGTGGTGGATTATGTCTTTTCATATAATGTTGCATCTAACATTATGCAAGATAATGAGGATCTTGAACCTCAATCTGTTGGAGAATGTCGACAAAGACATGATTGGCCAAAATGGCAAGAAACAATCCAATCAGAGTTGAATTCACTTGTGAAACGTAAAATTTTTGGGCCTGTAGTCCAAACACCTAATGGTGTTAAGCCTGTTGACTATAAATGGGTCTTTGTACGCACGAGGAATGAGAAAAATGAGGTACAAAGATATAAGTCACGCCTTGTTGCACAAGGATTTTCACAAAGGCCTGGTGTCGATTATGATGAGACATATTCACCCGTCATATATGCTATATCATTCCGTTATCTCATTAGTTTTGCTGTCCATGAAAAGCTTGACATGCATTTAATGGATGTGGTTACCGCCTACCTTTATGGCTCACTTGATAATGAGATATACGTGAAAATTATCGCAGGATTTAAAATGCCGAATGCACATAATTCAAAGTCCCGGGAAATGTTTTCAATCAAATTGCAAAGATCTTTGTATGGTATAAAGCAATCAGGACGTATGTGGTATAATCGTCTTAGTGAGTACTTATTAAAGGAAGGTTATATAAATGATGCCATTTGTCCATGTGTTTTTATAAAGAAAACAACATCGAAATTTGTTGTACTTGCCATATATGTTGATGGCATAAAACTTATTGGAACTCCTATAGAATTCCAAAAGGCAATTGATTATTTAAAGAAAGAATTCGATATGAAAGATCTCGGAAAGACAAAATTATGTCTTGGTTTGCAAATTGAACATTTGGTAAACG
Source organism: Nicotiana knightiana (assembly GCA_005239525.1). Taxonomy (NCBI): domain Eukaryota; kingdom Viridiplantae; phylum Streptophyta; class Magnoliopsida; order Solanales; family Solanaceae; genus Nicotiana; species Nicotiana knightiana. The sequence goes on along the minus strand of ML418826.1, from coordinate 4,957 downwards.
AATTTTTTTTTCATCAATCTACCTACATAGAAAAGGTACTGAAACGATTTCACATGGATGGAGCACATCCATTAAGTACTCCGATAGTTGTTCGATCAGTTGATGTGAATAAGGATCCATTCCGACCTTGAGAAGAGAATGAAGAGCTACTTGGTCCTGAAGTACCATATCTTAATGCAATTGGTGCACTAATGTATCTTGCCAACACTATAAGGCCTGACATAACTTTTCAGTTAATGTCTTAGCAAGATATTGCTCTGCTCCTGCAAGTAGACATTGGAGTGGAATCAAACACATATTACGGTATCTAAAAGGAATTATCGATATGGGCTTATTTTACGGTAATAATTATAGTCCCGATCTTGTTGGTTATGCCGATGCTGGGTATTTATCTTATCGACACAAGGCCCGATCTCAAACATGTTATGTGTTTACCTGTGGAGGCACTGCCTTACCTTGGTGATCGACTAAGCAATAAATCGTGGCTACTTCATATAATCATGCAGAGATAATTGCTAATCATGAAGTAAGTCGAGAATGTGTGTGGTTGAGGTCTATAAAAATCTTATTCGAGACAACTGTGGTTTGAAGTGTGACAAACTACCCACGATTTTGTATGAAGACAATGCAGCATGCATAGCCCAATTGAAGGGAGGATTCATAAAAGGAGATAGGACAAAACGCATTTCACCAAAGTTATTTTTCACATATGATCTTCAAAAGAATGGTGATATCAATGTGTAACAGATTCGTTCAAGTGATAATATGGCTGATTTGTTCACAAAATCTCTACCAACGTCAACCTTCAAGAAGCTAGTGTACAAGATCGGGATGCAAAGGCTCAAGGATGCAAATTGATGCTCTCATCAGGGGGAGTAATTGCGCGTTGCACTCTTTTTCCCTTACAAGGTTTTGTCCCACTGGGTTTTCCTTGCAAGGTTTTTAACGAGGCAACCAAAAGGCGCATTTCTAAACATGTGTACTCTTTTTCCTTTTCTAGAATTTTTTTCCCATTGAGTTTTATTTTAGTTAAGGTTTTAACGAGACACATTATTTGTTGAATAGACATTCAAGGGGGAGTGTTATAAATAGAATTCTATTTAGAGTGAATGTCTATCTTTTAGAGAGTTCTACTTTGTGGCTAAGTCATTTCTCCCCTATAAATAGGGGTCTTACCCCATTGTAAAATATCCCAAAATTCAATAAGAATTTTCTCTCTCTCTCTCTCTTTCTCTGCAATATTGTGCTTGTTCTTTATTTTTTCATAACAATATGCTATTTATAATCAACTATAATATATACACACATTGTAGAAAAACACAAGATTGAGAGGAAAGAATATTGAAGAAACGTGTGTTTTCTTATATCTTACAAACACTATAAAAATCTGAATTTATACAAGTCACATACCAACTACTTCTAATCACTTAGAGTTATACTACATGTATGAATCTTACATTGAGTTAGAGTTCTAACTCTACAATACAATCTAACTAACCTTATCTCATTCTAGCTTAGCCTTATCATGATCCCTATCACGATCGACCTCTTCAAAATCCTAGTGAGAGGTGTAGTTACCACTCCTAGCTTGCTTCAAAATCCTGCAAACATTTGCTTAGTCAATGCCTTAGTATGAATGTCAGCGAACTGATCTTTTGATCTAACAAACCTTGTGACTAGTTGACCACTAGCAACCTTTTCTCTAACAAAATGATAGTCCATCTCAACATGTTTCGTTCTTGCATGCATTACTGGATTGACTGTCATATATAGTGCACTTAAGTTATCACAGAACAAGGTTGGTGCAGTTTTTAAAAGAACCCCAATGTCATTGAGAATGTAGGTTATCCATGTCATTTCAGCTGCTGTCGAGGCTAGTGCTCTATACTCAGCTTCTGCACTAGACCTTGCCATTGTGTGTTGTTTATTGGATGTCCAAGATACGCAGTTAGCTCCTAGGTAGACATTGTAGCCTGTAGTTGATCTCATATTCATAGGACACCCTCCCAGTCTGCATCAAAGAACCCATATAACCTGAATAGTGACTGAGACAAAATTCTTAAATCATACTCAGTTGTGCCCTTCACATACCTAAGTATCCTCTTTACAGTTTGTTAATGAGTGTTGTTTGGACTTTTCATGAATTGGCTTGCTAAGTTCAATGCATGAGATATATCCGGCCTTGTGAGAGTCAAATACTGCAGACTGCCAATAATACTTCTGTATAGTGAGGCATCAACTGGATCATTCACATCCTCTTGTAGACCATGCTTCTGTGCCAAAGGTGTGCTTATTGTCCTAGCAAGTGCCATGCTATTTTTGGCAAGTAACTCTGCAGCATACTTACGTTGATTCAGATGGATGCCTCCAGTAAAATAAGTGACCTCAATCCCTAGGAAGCAATGCAAAGGGCCAAGATCCTTCATGGCAAATTCCTTACCTAGTTCATCAATGATTTCTGAAATTAGTGCATTGTGACTTCCAATGACAATTATATCATCAACATACAGAAGAAGCAGAACCGTGCCTCTTTTATAATGCATCACAAAAAGTGATGAGTCTGCTTTACTGCACTTAAAACCAAGATGGAGCAGGTGCAAACTAAACCTGTCAAACCAGGCTCTAGGTGCCTGCTTAATAGGGCTGCTTATCAGGCGGATTGGACAGTTATTTACTCTTAACGGTTTGGCTTATCGGTTACCGACTTTTAAATGTATTAATCCGCTAGCCACCCGATAAGATATCGGGCGGATTGGTATCGATTTAGCTCTTATCGGGGGGTTATCAGGCGGTTTATCGGCCTAATTCAATCTATATTGTGTGCATTAATTGTTTCATCAAGCGAATCAGAAGAGGAAACGGAAGCAGAAAATAGCTCGATGATGGCAGTTGAGAACAAGGCTAGGGAGTATGACTCATTGTTTGCTCTTATGGCTCAATCTGATGAAGAAGAAGAAGATGACACCGATGAGCTAAACTTCAGGGACGTTCAGAGAAATCTGAAGTCCTATTCTCTTAAAAAATTAATGTCATTGTCAAATGTTCTCATTGATACTTATTACAGCTTAATTGAAGATAATGACTCATTGACTATAGAACTAGGAGAAGCAAAACAAACTAGAGATGATCTAGTTGTGCGTGTGGTAGACTTTAAAGAAACTATAGACAATCTTGAAAGAGAGAAAGAGTCTCTAATGTGTAAAATCAACATTGTTGAGAATGAGAGAGATGACCTAATGGTGGTGGTTATAGACCTTCAGGATACCATAAAAAAATCTTGAAAAAGAAAAGGAAGTAATAGAAGAAAATATAAGAAAGGTATAAAGTGAGAGAGATGATCTAATTGTAGTAGTGGTAGATCTGAAAGAAGAAGTGGAGAATCTGAGCAATGAAAAGGCTAGTCAGTGTGTGAAGATTGATGATGCTGAGCAGGAGAGAAATGATTTTCTAGTAGTAATCACAGATTTAGAGGAAACCATTCAGGGACTAAGACAAGAACTTGGTTCCTCAAGTGTGGATAAAGGAAAGGAAATAGCCAGTGAAAAATATATCCAGCTTCAAAAGGAACTGAATGAGGCCAAAACGATTCTGTGCAGTGAGGTTGAGAAAAATAGGGAGTTGCAAGCTGAAGTGAGCAAAATAAAATCTAATCTTAAAAAATCACTGAATTGGACCTGGTCCACGGATGTTGTCACTGCCGTGTACTTCAATAACAGTGGAAACATGCAGGGGATCGGGTTTCAAAAGGAGAAAACTCCCTACAACCCACATAGCAAATATGTCACAGTCCCAGACAATTGGCTCTATACCCACTGTGGAAACAACGGGCACTTCAAGGAAAGCTGCCCAGCCAAGGATCAATCAGTCCAAAAAAACAAGATGTTTGCCGGCAAGAGGAATACAAAGCAGGGACCAGGTCCCAGGAAGAAATATCAATTCCTGCTGGCATAGACTAGAAGAATTCTTATTCATCCCTTTTCCCAACTACAGGAAATCTAACCATTGACTTAATTGTGCAGGGGTCAGTGAGAGGAACTGGACTACAATGGATCATGGACAGCGGATGCTCAAAGCATATGACTGGAAACACTATGGATTTTCTCTCATTGAAAGCCCTGCAGGGAGGGGATGTATCCTTTGGCAATAGAAAGAAGGGATACATCCTTGGTGTTTTAAGAGTTGGAAAGTCCCTGGTTTGTCGTGCCCCCTTTTTTCCTCGCGGAATCGGGTTTATGACATTTGTTGGGACAACTCGTTCCTTTTGGGAAAGGGGTTTGCATATTTTGAAGAGTCGTCACCTAACGATTTTAACGGTGCGTTAGGGTACCTAAGAGGTTCAATTACGACTACGTTACTAACTAGAGATTGGGTAAGGGCTTGAAATTATCCTAAGGGGAAGGTGTTACGCACCCCTCAGGATCCACAAGTGTGGTTCTCGGCCAAATGGTTTCGTGAATTTGTACAATTAGCAAATAACAAGTAAAGTCTCAAATAAGAGGGGATTTAAGTCTTAAGCACGCGGATGTTTGAAAATAGCAAAAATGTTAGACTTTGAAAAAGATTACGAGCTAAGCATATAAAAGGTATCCTAGATTTATAATAATATGGATCACATCAATGCAATACCCGGTAATCACTCCTCGAAGAAGGGCTACACGTGGTATTAGCGCATCGGTCATCATGTTCATATTCTACCCTTCCCACCCCGTAAGGTTATTAAAAACGAGTGCCGGTCTCGACCTTTATTACATGCTGTTACCCGTCCCTTCCTATAAATCCCGGAGGAAATTAGGACTCCTATCCTAAAGGGAGGTTCTAGGCAGACCCTCAGGTTTTAAAGGTAAAATTCTAGGGCGACAGATAACAAAACAAGTAGGACTTCAGATAAAGGAAAGCATAGAAAGCAGATAAAAGCTCAAGTATTCCTCCACACACAGTACACATAAACAACATGTCT